>JARHVA010001485.1:2950000-3117500 GCA_037957365.1 Torreya grandis
AAATAAAACCCTAATGCTAAAATTTGAAACCTTAAAAAGATGAAACTTTAAAGGAAAACCTAAGGTTTTGCATTGTTCGATATGTATATGACTTCACCAATATGTTTTACCCTAATTTAGATTAATGGGTGAGATTAATCTAATTAAGAAATAATTTTGAAATGTAATTTAGACCGATATGTATGGCATTCAAGCATACATTTGAATGTAAAAGACTAAGATTGATTCTTCTGATTTAATAAGGGAATATGCTAACTATAGAAAGTACTCAAGAGATCATGATACTTAGATTTTCAAGTTGACTATCTGACTGTGATTGTATTTTGTAATTCAATATCAAATATAAGCAAGATTATGGTTCATTTAGTTTTAGAATTGATTTGTTGCCTGTGTTGGGTTGGTTTCATAGGATTGCATCAGTATTATTGGTTGATATTGACTTGCATAAAATGCATAGTTATTATGCAATCATTTATGATTGTATTTTATTGCTCTATGTTTTTTATCCTAAACCTCATTGATGCTTTCAGATCCATAAATTAGCCTCGTTTGCCTTGAAACACTAGATATGCTTCTAAGGGCTAGAAACCTACAAAAATAGGGGAAGTGTAATGGGTTGAGCTAACCCCAATGATCCTCAGCTGATGATTGATCATTGTCTACGTATCCAATACTCTAATAAGGGAAATTAAGCCACACATTATTCTCTCGCCTAGTATGATTGTGCAATTGTGCTCCTTCGCTATGTATATGCAACCAATGATGTGGTCTTGATACTTGACAATGCTTGATTTGACTCGGCTTTTGAGTGCTATTTTTTTAATTTCTAGTGTTTCAAGGAAATTTTTTTATTCTAGAAGAAATAAATCCCTCATAAACTCCTTTAGAATCCACCACCTCCAAGTCAAACAACTTGAAAAACCTTACCCTTATCACGAAATCTTGACTTGAAAGCTTTGATTATTAGAGTAACACTATATTTGGTAAACAATTTTTAAGGTTACTTCTCAATAGCCTCTACTTATTAAGGAAGAAATATCCCCTAATATTCAAGAATAAAACCTTAATAGATATTTGGAAGAGTTATTCCCCCTTCCTCTTCCTTTACCTGTCTCTCATTCTAGGATTCAACAAATAATACCTTCTTAACTTTAGATTTTTCTTTGATTTTTTTTCAATTGTTTTGCTTTCCCCAACCTTTTCTTGTGTTTGGTGTATTTCTAGAAAGGAGAGATTTAATTAATTGATATTCTCATGGAGATAATATTTCCCCTAGAATCCCCCCGATGTAAATCCCTGGATCTCTTTCAAATTAGGATAATCTCCTAACTGAGGTTGTGGGATAGTTTTCCTTACCATTTTTATGAAAAGTGTCAGGAACACATTAAAAATATGAGTCTATATCAGAGTCCTCTTGATCACCTTCAAAAAACCTTATAATTCAGATCGGAGAATCCTCATTTTAAATGAGGTCATCTCTAATATGAGAAAACAATAAGAGTATTAGTATTTCCACAGTCCATGTTAAATGTTAGAGAGTGCTTTTGAATACAAAACACACACATAATTGTATCCAAAAGTGTTCTCTAACATGAAAAAATGGATTTGAACCATAAAACAACTTGTTGTTCGTACCCTAAAGATTATCTTTCTTATCTGAGATTTTCTGGTATTAAGCCTAGATTTACTTCCCTCCCCTATGCAAAAGATTGAAGGGGGGTTTTGAATATTATTTGCTAGGGCTGATGAATATTTTTGACCCTCTCTTCTTGCCAATAAATTATGAGTATGAATGTCTCTTTTTTCGCTATATACATTTTGAAGTTAATCGTATTTTACTATAAACAAAATTTTGGACAATCTTCCATGTGTGAGCACAAATTGCCTTTATCTTATAATTTATTTGTTTCTTTGTAATACTTAAGTAGATGACCATATATATGGAAAATATTATATGTAAAGGGAAATCCCTTATAGTCAACCTATTAGACCCAAATCTGAACTCCCACAAAAAGCCCAATCTCTTAAACCAGAGTTTGTTTTAGGTATAAAATTACATAGATTATAGTACTAAACCCCTGAGTTTTACCAAAGTATTTGAAGAAATATTGAGAAATCTACGTAACACAACCAATTTCCTTCGATGAATATCTAAAATTGTAATGAGAACCCATACAACTTAATCCAAACCAAAGTATTATGACTTTATTCTTTTGAAGCGTCAAAACCTTTTCTCCATTTGTCATAAACAAATCATAATTTGTAATGAACCACAATCCTCCAAATAAGACTTTGTTTTATCTTATTCTGAAACAAAAGAGGTAATAAAAAAATATTTTTGAAGAAGGGTAACGGAAAAGGGGCTTGCCATTTTCTAAGTGGTACTTGTCCATTTAAGCAAATCTTCTTCCAGTAGCCAAATTCTATTGAATCTTCCAATCAATACCTTCTTTTTCAAGGAATAAATCTCTTTGTCCACCTCTTTGTTTAACTCGTCTTGAGGTCTAACCAATAAACATATACCAACTTGCGAATTTTCCTTAGTTTTTTGTAAAGTCTTCTGATATTTTCAACACTAACATGCATCTATCACTCTATTTATTAAACTATTTTTTAATCTTTAATTTTATATTTATCTCCATCCTTGTTAATTCCTTGCCCACCATTTGATTCAGCGTTGCCATTCTCACCGCCCTTCTCTTTTGAGAATGCTCCTCAATTCCCTCTGTCTTAAGGTTTCATCATTTTCTATTGTTTAGTACTTTTGAAGAAGTTTGTGTATTTTATTAAAACGATAAATTAAGTAAATGGAAAAACAATCCCTTTATAAATTTTCAAAAAAAAATCATACATCAAATGATTAAAAAAAATATTTTACCTTTATTTGGAAAACAAATGCCCTCCGTGTCCCACTTTAATGATGCATTGCCACACGTGTGTCATGTACGTTTATTAGAATACAAAATATTATTTAGTTTTCTCGTTGGCAAACACTTACGTACCGTGAAATTACTTGCAAAAGTAAAAGCATATTAATCGATTAGGTTCGCTATAATATAAAGGGAATGTTGATTAGAGGAAATTCGTTGAGTAATATTTAATAATAATTATAACATGCGCTTTTGGCCAGTGCATCGTACCTTTTTTGTAAAAATGGATTTCACCCACCAAAAGAGAGAGTTCATAATGCCCCATCCTTCATTCATCTCCCTTATCACTCAAGTCACACATAACCAACACTATTAGCTACCACTCTTTTAACCCTTGTTCAAACTTGTGGATCAAACAAGGGCATATACTGATATTTATTTGGTCAATTAGGGGTTGGTGGGGACATTTTTTTCTTCGATAAAGGTTTAAGGTGAGGGGCAATCTTGGTTAATTGTCTTTTTATATTTTTTATATTTAATTTTGTAAATTTACTTTATAGCAGTCGAGGAGATGAGGTTGATCTATTATTAATATTATATAAAAAAATATTTGAGGATATAATAAGTATAAAGGAGCACTTTCATCGTTGGTATTGTGTGCAGAAGAGTAATTCTCAGAGTAAACCAATATCTAACTAATCGACAGGTACCCAAAATTTACTAGGCTCAGTTAAAGGATAGTATGTTATTTGTAATAATGTAACCTTGCTCTATATAAAGGTTTTACTTCTTATTGTCATGTTTTGGGTCATTTGGACTTGTGTTGTTGTAATGGTCTATCTTAAAATAATACAAATATTTTATTTTATTAATATATAAAAATAATAAAAAATTAATATTTAATATGAAATAAAAGATTCTATATAAACTTGAAATTTCAATTTCAACATAGACTCTTGAACTTTTCAATTTGAATTTGAATTTAAACTTAACTTTTCAATTCAAATTTTTAAATTTAAACTTGAAATTTTTAATTTTGAACTTGAACTTAAATATGATAAATTTTTAAACATAAACTTTTTAATTTGAAAATTTGAATTCGAACTTTTGAATTTGAAATCACAAGAAATACATGACAGGGACACCAAACATACTGAAAAAACTTCAGTTTCAATAAAAGACGTGTCAAATTATGACAAAACATATAATGGTTACTTCCAACATGAACATAGAAAGCATAATAAATAGTATGAAGGCACATCAAACATATATAAATCATAAATTCATATTGAATGTGTGTCAGAAACATAGATAATAAGTATAACAAGTAATTTAAATCATGTCAAACACATGGAAATACATTGGGTAGATGAAGACACATCAAGCACATTAAAACACATCAAGGAAACAAGATATATTAAACCACAAATAATACACATCTGAAATATAAAGAAGCGTGAAGAATCACCAAGAATCACCTCAGCTAAACACTTCATAACATTAAAATAATGAATGTAAGAATGATATCTATCAAAGTGAATAATTGTTTCATATTATCCCCATATTTGCTCCCCAACGAACATGGAATATGCCCCCGGCCTACTATGACACTACAATCATGAACCTATAGCTTGCTAAAAAATAAGATATGCTTATACCTTTCCAATCTCATTAATGCCATATATGAAAAAAAATAAAGGCTTGTATCAATAGGTGCATATCATGAACATGAAGTGTGTATCCTAGCATTGTCATAATGTACATATTCATTTCTTAATGGGATAAATGTAAAGTAATTTTAAAAGATAGAATAATCATTACATTTTATGATAAACATACGAAAAATATGTTCAACAATTAAATCCTATAAGTGGATTATAACACAAATAATCCATTTACTTTTATTTATGTTAAATAATATGTGAAAAGTAATAATTTAAAAATATAATTAAATAATTCTAAAAACCAAAGGTATATGATAATGCAATGGTTTAAATACATATCATGAATATAGCAAGATCCATTGATAGTCATCAATTTAAGTGTAAAAGTGGAAATGCTCGCCCATGAATAATAGAGACCTCATCCTGAAAATTGGGAAAAAAATGAGAAGGTTTCTAAAAGCATGATTTTTCTCATCACAGAGAAAGGAAAGGAAGCAATGGTTTTGGCAAGTGATAGATATGCACAAATTTATTTAATGGTTATGTTCACCTAGTCCTTATGTTTAATAACTTCACTTAATTATTCACACTGTAACACCTACAACTTATAAAATAAATTTCTATTATTCATCGTAGATCAACAAAATTATATTAAACTTAACAAAAATAATAGGTGTTTTGGGACATGTATTGAGGGTTAGAAATATTTTTGAATATTAGGTACTTATTAGACCTCTAAATAATATAAAAATAACAAATTACATAATTATAAATAATTTTGTGATATACAAAACCTAGTGGTGTGTGGTGTGTGTTCTTTCTCCTTCTAATGATTTCTCTAACATGAATTTATTTGTAAAAGTGACAAATGCTTAATGCTTGTTTGATCTTTCTAGAATGTCTGTAATTGCTCAATGAATTATTTATGAAAATGCTCAGTATAATTTTTATAAATGACCTACAATGTCCATGCATTTATAGAGAAATTTAATTCAATTTAGGACTGTATTGGTGTCCAAAATAACGTCAAAAATTCAAAAAGTAAAAAATATAGAACAAGATGGTCATGTGCACATTAATTGGAAGGGACCACACAAAGGACCTAAAAGCATGAATAATGCTTCAAGTAAACCCAAAAATATCAATCACAGTCCTCACATAGAGTCTAAGGCGGGAGAAATAAATATGCGAGAGAGGGATTTGAGAGAAGAGATGAGGACCATACAAATTAGACAAACATATCAATAATTCTCAATTTAAACTAATAATTGACAAATAAAAAAATATCCTCAAATTATTCAATTCAATGACTAATAAATATAAATAATTTTTTTTAAAAATAACTATAACTATATAAATATACATGGGAGTATTTATAGGTATCTATAACCATAAAAATATTAATCCTCTTTAACAGTTTGGTAAGACAATAGCTCCATAATTATATATAAAGATAGAAAAAAAACAATCCTTCCAATTATAAATTTATTACAATTTTATATTTATTTGTTAAATTGTTTTTAATTCTTTTAGAAACAAAATTTAATGGAGGCTAGATGAAAATAAACTAAAAGGTAAAAATCAAAATGGCTTTCGATGAAAACATTTAATTATTGATCGTATATTTATTTTTAAAATGATTATTAAAAATTGTCATAATAAAAAATAATAAAATATATAAAGTCATTAAATAAATATAAGTTGACCAAGCTAAAATAAGATAGACTTCTCATCATTGTCCAATAATTATATTTAACTTGTCTATTGACTAAAAAAGTATTGGAAATGCACTTTAATAAATGGTTAAAATTTTAAACTATTTACAATTACATAACTATTAAATGATGAAAACTTAAAATAATGTAAATAAAAATAATATATATAAAAATTTTAAAATGATGAAAAAATCAAAAAATTTAAAAAAAGTTGTGTTATTAAAATATTTATCTATGTTTTATATAATATTTTAAATTTCAAAAAAAAAAATTATAAAAATTAAAAACAAACTCATATAAATTACATGATGAAATCAAAACAAACAATACTAAAAATATCTTTAAAAAAATATTTAAATATATAATTAAAAGAAATATAAAATAAAACATATTTAATTATATCATATTTAATATATTTATGCAAACAAATAAAACATAATTAATTATATCATATTTATAATACAAATTTACTTACGCAGACATTTGTAATTACAACTCAATTTATAAAATCTAATTCAAAACAATTAAACAAAACTTAAAAATCTCATTTTAAAATTAAATACTCATTAAAATATCTAATTATATAGTGATTCAAATTTTCTATTAAGAATAATCTCTTTCAATTCAATTTCATTTAAAAATATATATATTTGATTATTTATTATTTTAATTTACTATAATATATTGCATCATTTCCACAATATTTCACTTGAGAAGAGTTCATATAAAGAAAGTTAATTTCAACAAGTTAAATCCAAAATCGTACTTTGTTATTAAAAAAAGGTCAACAACCATGTCACCACTTATAAATGTGTGTAATTATTGATAGCAAGATGCCATGGAATGGTTAATCCATATCTGGTTTAGGTCACAAATCTAAAATATAGCATAAATGGTATAAGTGAGATCCTTGTTAGTTTTAATATATTGAACGTCATGGGATAGAATTGTAAAGTTGAACAAATTAACTTAATTATTTAAAGAATTAAATAATATTTGAAAAAAAATAATAATAATTTTATAAATAATTGAAAGCCATAAAATTATATTAGTTTAAGTTAGACACAATTCTTCCATTTTTATATTATAAAAATATTGAGTTCGAAATTTTATAAGATTTATTTTATTTATGTTTTTTTATTTGTTAGATATAGGTGAATATTTTTAAAATTAAAGTTATGAATCGGTTTGGAATATAAGGAGGAGGCTCAGATATTTATTACAATTATCATTGACGGTTTTTACTGATCTCACTAACAATATTTATTGGAATATTATCATCAACATTGCTCATACAATCAATGATTATGACATTCGAACTAACGCCTATCATCGACCAACATCATAAATAGTCACAACTGACCTAACATACCCTTTAAAGTGAAGTTCAACACAACTAAACCACTTTAACCAATTCACCAACATCTCATTGAGATTTATATTTTTTTTTAAATAAACATATAATATGATTCAATAATTGTGACAATAGATTATTAAATTGTAAGTTGATATGATTTCACATGAATGTTGAAAACAAAGATGGGTAAAAGAGGCAATATACTTCAACATGGGTCCTCTGTTGAATGACTAATAATAGAGGGTGATTAAGGCATGTAATATATGTTATATAATTTATAAAAAGTTTGATTGAAAGAAAATAATAGAAACAATACATATTAGAAATTGGTTAGAATAATGAACCATGAATACCGATTTGTATTTTTTAGTTATAAGTATTATGGGAAACATGTATACACTAAAACTTGTAAAGTAAATAATGGGAAACATGACAACATTTAAAAATATATTATTTCCTCACAAATAACCTAAAAAATGATTTATATACCAAGAGTGTAAATTATAATATAAACTTAATGGTGAACTCAAATATAAGTACAAATAAAAAGCTAATGATGTCTAATTGTGTAATGAATTTATAATATCACGAAAATATATTTACAACAATAAATATTAATTGAATAATACATATGAATTAATTAATCACAATTAATTATAAATATTAACATAATTGAGTAGATCCTTACAATATAACTAAAATAAAAATAAAAATACTAAAATATAAGACTAATTCACTTTGAGGAGGAAACCATCACAATCTTTGCAATAAGAACAAAAGTTGGAATGTATAATTATTCAGTACTAAACACTACCTCCTATTTATATTATAATTAGGCTATGGGAACTCCATAAGCCAACTATTTCCATCAATATATAAATAAAAAATTATCATATGACTAATTCAAAGGCTATTTGTGTCTTAAGTCAACTATATATATATAATTGATAACTCTAATAGGATATGGCCATAGCATGCTCGCCTTCAAAAAAGTATATTCCGTATTGTTTACCATTTGTGGATACTTTTGAATGAAAGATTCAAGTTCTCACATCACATTTTTCCTATATATGTTCTTACACTCAATAAGATATTATGTGATCACTTTTGTTCACAACGTCATAGTGCATGTCTAGAGAATCCCTTCATGTTCCATGATGATTATTCCCTCTTCATTAAGTTGTTGTAACTTTATTTGGGTTGGATTATTTTGGCCAATGACTTTCTTCAAACATGAAAATTAAAAGATGGGATGCATTTTTACGGATTAAGGTAACTCTAATTTATATGTCACACTATCAATCTTCTACAAGATATGATAAGGACCACAACATTAAAGTGAAAGTTTGTCATTATTCTTTTGTTGCTTCAAGGACATTTGATTATAAAAATAAAACATCATAAAAACCCAATCTCCTAATTTAAATTGTCTTCCATTCCTATGATAGTCAACATGATTCCTATGATGGTCAACTTGTTATTTCATTTAGTTTTGTGCCATGGTCAATTTCTCCCTAAGACTAGAAAGTACTTCATATTGATGTTGAATGTGCTCTTTGATTACTTGAACTCTTAGTTGCAATTTATAAAATAAAGTGAAGGGAAGTGGATGGTAACCATACAATGCCATAAATGGGAGCATTTTGCATGTAGTACAAAAAAAAATTATAGCATCTCATTTCATATTGAAAGTTTTTGAAAAAAAGAAATGGATATAACTATAGTAATGCACATGGAATCCTTAAGCTTATAAAATGCACTAGTAGCGACCTTGTTCCAAAGGAAGGATTTCTTCTGTAATAAAGTTATGAGTGTTGTTGCTATGCTACCATAATTTTTGAAAAAAATGTGATAGTATCATATAAGTCCCAAGAATTCGCATAAGATATTGAGGGTTACTTTCCACTCCACCATGACCTTGATCTTATTAGTATCCACCTTGAATCCTTCATAAGAGATAATGTGAAATAAGTGATCCACCATCTTGACTCCCAACATAAAGATGATGTTGCTTGAGATTGTGTAAAAATTGATCAAACTGGTATAGATGGTCATCCCACATTATGTTATAGATCAATATATTGAGAAAGAAATCCAAGAAAAAATCCACAAACATATATTATATATGGAATTCATCAAACTCTAAAATATAAAGGGGCATTTGTGATACCAAATACCATAAACAAAAACTTGTAATGATCCTAATGTGTTATGAATATTATTAGGTTTGTGGAATGGCCCGTAATGAGTTCATTTGGTATAAGATCTAAGATATGTCAATAAGCAACCTCAAGACTATCACCAATTATTGTATATGCATACTGGTGAAACATTAAAGTAATAAACATAAATATGTCAAGATAGAGTGCCTAACAATATATTAAGATCATATGTGTAGGAGGGGCAATCACCCACCTCACGTGAAGTATACAATGATGATATAGTATGTGACTCAAATGGATCAACCTTCATCCATACCCTAAAGATTCTTATATAGATAAGAAAGAGGTTTAGGACATGAAATAATCTCTATCTATTTGGGATATTAGTTAAAAATAGGCAAACCATGTTTTGAGGATAAACACTAAAAAATGTTATTATAATTTATGGGTAACTTATAAATTTAGCTATTATAAATAAGTATGGATAATGGCATGCACATAATGTGTGCTTATCCATAAAATAATACATCTTAGACAATACAAGAGTGTATGTTTGTCAGATTAGGCCATAATCGAGGATCAATGTCTGAGTAGACATGAAGCACAAATGTCTAAACTATGTAAAAAAAATTATATAGAAGAAATACATATTGTAAAAGCAAAATCAAACATGATCTATAATAACCAAGTCTTCAATAATAGAAAGATTAAATTATTAGCAATAGAAGCATTATTATTGCAATAGTCAAAAAATATTTAGGAAAGGTATATATAGAGACGTGGAAGATAGGAATGTCCTCACATCCTCATTAATGTGGAATTATCTTCCCCAATGACCTAAAATAACACCCAAGAAAACTAAATAACATGTGTAAGAAAAAACCATTAAATGGAATACAAACCTACACTAACACCCCTACTTAAGTGTAGCTTAGGTGGATATTAGAATTGGGTCCCAATAACATGGCTTGATAAGGTACCTAAGTATATAAAAAATCCCCCTAGAGGAGTATGAAGGAGCTGACTGAACCCCAAAAAGAGCTTTCATTGAAGATACTTCCTCTTAGTGAAGGTTTTGGTGTATATATCAGTAATTTGCTCTATAGTCTAGAGCTAGTAGACATCAATTACTTGCTCATGGATAAGCTCCCGAATGAAATGCATGTGAATCTCAATATGCTTGATCCGTTGATGGAGGATCAGATTCTTACAAATATAGATTATGTTTGGGTTATCATAAAATATGATTATTAGTCATCAAAAATGGATACTGAATTCAATGAGAATCCCCTGAAGCTAAATAGCCTCAGTGGTAGCATTAATAACTCTTTTATATTCTACCTCTATAAAAGATAAAGCAATAACATTCTACTTTTTTCTTGACCAACTAATTAGACCTAAACTAAGAGAGAAACTATAGCTTTATGTAGACTTACGATTCTAAATATCATCAACCCAATCTGAATTTTTATACCCAATTAATTCAATGTCAAAGTTTTCTCTATAATAAATCCATAAACTATGAGTCCCCTTAATGTAGCAGAGAATATACTTAGACATTTTCCAGTGCAACTCATATGGTTCCTACATAGATATAGAGAACATGCCCATTGCATATGAAATATTAGGTTTAGTGTGCATAATATAGATGATACTTCCAACAAGTTATCAATATGAGGTAGCATCAACCAAAGGAGAAAGAGAAATAGCCTCAAGCTTCACACCAGATAAAAAGAGATTTGGATCTAGCTTATTGTCATCCTTATTAAGCCAATCAATAAAATCAAGAGCATACCTAGATTGTGTAATAGTGATCCTAGATTCACATAAATAAATTTCAATCCCAAAGAAGTAATGCAACAAGCCCAAGTCAATCATTGATAACCTATCAAAAAATGCAATTTTCACTGTTGTAATGGAGGTTGGAGAACTCCTTGTAATCAAAAGGTCATCCACATAGAGAAATAAAATCTACAATGAATCATATTGTCTTAAAAAATAGACATTCAAATCATAATAACATCTAGTAAACCCAAATAAAATAAGAAAGGAGTCCATCCTAGCATACCAAGCTCGAGGAGCTTGTTTGAGGCCATAGATAGATTTCTTAAGTTTTAAAACTAATGAAGAATCTTCCAAAAATCCTTGTGGTTGCTCCATGTATATTTCTTCTTTGAGGTCACCATGAATAAAATCACTCTTCACATCCATCTAATGAACATCCCAATGATGTGTTGCATAAATGGCAAGAGTGAGTCATATTGAGTTCATTTTGGTAACTCAAGAAAATGTCTTGGTATAGTCAATATCAGGTACTTGAAAAAAACCCTTTTCTACTAGACATGCTTTGAACTTATCTATGGACCCATTTGTTATAAATTTTGTTTGATAGATCCAAATACATTGAACAAGTTTTTTCCTCTTTGGAAGAGGGACTAAATCCCAATTGTTTTTCCTTAGTAAGGAACCATACTCCTCTTCCATAGCAGTATCCCACTCAAGAGTGTTTAATGCCTCATAAAATGATTGTGGATCAAAATCATATGAAATGAACACATGTGTGGTATTCTAGAATTATGAACATGTTTATCTAGTGTTTGATGGATCTACAACCCAATGGCTAACACTTTGAAGTGTCTATCTAGCCTAAAGAGGACCAGATGTTAGAGATTTAAGAGGAGATTCCTTATCCTATGAACATATTATGAGAGAATGATGAGGTGAATCCCCATCACTACTCTCATCATTATAACTAGAATAGGAATTTAGATCATCATGAAGCTACTCAAGCAAATCTAAATTATCATAATTATCATCATATCCCAGTGCATCCAAGGAAGAGGAAGAAGTGTCAAGTGTGGATTCCAAAGGATCCTCTTAAAAATGAATACTTCTCTTAATGAACAACTCATGAGTGGTGGGATGGAGAAGCTTGTATCCCTAAACACCCTCAGGATATCCCATGAAGATGCAAGTTTGACTCTAAGGTTATATTACCTTACATTTCTTATTAGGATTGTGGGCCATAGTAGGAGATCCGAACACTCAAAAATGCTTAAATATGGTTTTTTTTACCGCTTTATGCTTTAATAGGAGTGACTCCCTTTAATGTTTTATGAGGAACTTAGTTCTAAATATAACAAGCATAGTTGATGGCCTTGGCCCAAGATTGAGGTGCGAGAGACTTGGAGTGTAGCATACATTTGGCCATTTCTTTCAAAGACCTATTCTTGCACTATGGAACACCATTCTTCTAAGGACCATATGAAACTTTAAATTATAGTTCAATCCCCTCTAAAGTGTAGAATTTCTCAAAATTATTATTGACATGTTCACCACCATTATCTATACACAAAATATTGATGGCTTTACCTGACTATTTTTATACAAGCACCTTAAAGTCTTAAAAATGATCAAACACCTCAAGTTTTTGTTTAAGAAATAACACCCAAGTATATCTCTAAAATCATTAATGAAGGTAACCATGTATTTAGTCATATTCAATGAAAGATATGGAAATGAACAAGCAGTGTCACCATGATATATCTTCAATATCTATGTAGTTCTCCATGATTTGCATTTGTCATACTTATATTTAGGATGCTTACCAAGCATGCAACCCTAGAAAACTCTATTAGAAAAGTAAACATGTGGAAACCTTGAAACCATGTATGTACAACTAAGTTTCTCCTGGTAGTGATAGTTGAGATGGTTGAATTGCTCATGTCATAATTTACTCACCCCATCTGATTGAGTGAGAAATGTAGGATAGGGTTGATCAAGATCAAAATGTGAGAAAGTATACAATGATGATTAGTGATATGATTTACCAAATGCAACTATGCAGTCACTTTGCACTTGTTTAATAACCACATTAACATGTGTGAACTCAAATCTCTTGCCTGAACTGATGTAAGTGATCTAATAAATAGATAGGAGATTGGTGGAAAATGAGGGAACACATAAAACATCCTAAAATGTCCCATCATTCAGTTCAACAAATCATCTCCCACTAACTTTTATAGAAGTATCATCACCCAACAAAATGGAAGGCATATAACAAAGTTCTAAGGACAATAAAACTTCATGTGATGAAGTCATGTGGTGTGAGCCACCAAAATCAATTACCCATGTGGAAGGATGGGATGCAACTGAAATAAGTTATTTTCCCTTACCTTTTCCCTTAATACTATCTTTGGCCTTCGAATACTCCTACATTTATGAACTATGATTAGTTGAATCAGGGACACTTATATTGTGTTTATCAAGCATCTTTGTTAGTTGGTCAATCTGCTTCTTCATGCATTTGGTTTCATCATGCCCATTTTTATTATAGTAGGCACAAGTGAGTCTCTCTTTCTTGGGTTTCCCACCTGAAGAGGAGGACTCAATTGATGCTTTGGACTTGACATTTAATTTCTCACCCTTTCTTTTCTCTAGGTCCTTATTCTATTTCTTATCCTTACTACTAGAAGCCTTTTATTTGTTATGATTAACAATTAAGGCATGTGATTTAAAAGATTACAATGTACCCATTTTAATAAGTTTGTCTTTCTCTCAATTTAAGATAGCAACAAAAGCATCCAAAGATGACATGGTCCATATAACTCCAAGGGCATGCTTGGTTTCATGGAAGGTAAAAACTAAGATAGAATAGTTAGAAACCAATTTAGCAAGGATGGAAAGAATCAATTGATCATCTTTTTTGTCTATGTTGCATAGTTTCAACTACAACCTAAGTGATTTGAATTTTGTGAAGAAGTCTTGTATAGTGTCAAAATTGCCTGAGCTTAATCTGATGAGCTCATTTTCTAATTTGGGACATCTCATTATGTCATGATTCCCAAAGAGTTTTTCCAAAATGGTCCAAACATGACTAACAGAAGTTATATATTCAATATAAAAGAGGAAGTCAAGAGACATAGATATGCATAATATACCATAGGATTCATCACTTTTGTTAAACCACTTCATCTTATTTACATCAAGTGTTGGTTCTATTTATGTACCCATAGTGATTCAATTTAAGCCTTTACTCCTCAAAATTATGATTCATTGCAATATGTAGGTATGTGTTGAAATGATGGTACTAGAAAGATAAGGATAAGCAACCCCCTGAAACTACATAGGTTCAATTTTATAAGGCTTAATAATAACACTAGTGCATAGAGCTCATTAAAATTCACACTTTAAAAAAAATTGACACCTAAAAAGGAGTTTTAGTCTTAAAATTATGTGTGTTTGAATTTTTTAATCACAAAATAAATCTCCACTTTACATAAATATTTGGGTGTGCAAAATTTTGACTCAAAATTTTAATCTAAAGTTAAGCCTCCTTGGGTTCATTGTGACCAAGGGATAAAATCCCATATAACTAGGGGCTAAGCCGTGGGAGGAGTGCCCCATTGATGATGTTACCTCGAGCAAGTTTTATGATGTCATCGTGATGGACCCCAAATCCAAATGACTAGTGTTGCAAACCCCCTGATTAAATTTGATGGATGCATGAACATCGTATTAGAGTTAGGAGGGTAAAATATGCACATTTGATTTAGGAGGGTATAATTCACTTTCCAAAAAATGTGAAACCCCTAAATAGTTATCAAAACTTTTAAAGTCTCCGATAATCATCTAAACTTTAGAGGTCTTCGATAGTCATCAGAACTTCAAATGTATACAAAATTCATCATAAATTTAGATGTATACAAAATTCATCAAAACTTTAGATGTCTATAATAGTCATTAAAACTTTTGTCATTGGAAGTAGTTGACCAATCAGTAGTTCGAGTGTTGGATTCAGGGGTGTCATAATTACAAGTGACTTTAATAGGTGTCAAGATGGGTTGAGGTTCTTGTAGGTGCCAGGATGCTGGGAATTTTCAAAATTTTAGGGATGGATAGTAGTTTTGGTATTGTTAGGATGAGCTATGATTCTAATAGTGTCAGGATGAGCTACTTTTCCAATAGGTGTAGGGAAGACTCATAGTTATGGCAAGTGTTAAGATGGATAATAACTCCAACAAGGTAGAAACTAAAGCTCAACGAGAAATAAATAGAAACATGAGGGGTTCTGATAGGTGTAGGGAATATTTATGAGTCTAGCAAGTGCACAAAAGGGTAAAAACTCCTCTGTAGAAAACACTAGATCCGCTACCATCCTGAACAAATTATAAAAGGCCCACCAAATTTCTCAAAAAACCCATAAAAAACTCGAAATGATTTTTTTGTTCAAGAACCTGGTGGTATAGATTTTCACATAATAAAAATGCATTCAAACCCTCCAAAAGTGGTTGAAATCAACTGTCATGAAACTGAGTCATGTTTAGAATTGATCTTAAAGTTTTAGCACCTTTTGAATCTAATGGCACAAGTTGTTTTCTATGAAAATCAATTGGATGAAAGATTACTAGCAAGATATGTCTTTTCCCTTGTTTTTTTTTTGAATCTAGATCAACCAAGGACCTCAAAAGAAGAGAAAAATTTGAAAGAGGGTGAATCTTCAATGTGTTAGATCAATGAATGGTAGATTTATGACATGCAAGCTAAAACTTAATATTTCACAACAAGAACTTTGGAATTTGTCTACCCAAAACCATGCTATGATACCATGTTAGATTAGGCTGTAATCGAGGATCGAGGTTCGAGTAGACACAAAGCACAAATCTATGAGATGTGCAAAAATAAATTATGCAGAAGAGATGTTTGTTGTAGAAGTGAAATCAAACATGAGCTAGAAGAAGCAAATCTTCAATAATCAAAAGATTCAATTATTAGCAATAGAAGCATTATTATTGCATTAGCCAAAAAAGCTTTAGGAAAGGTACTTATATAGGTGGAAGATAGACATGTCCTCACATCCTCATGAATGTGGGATTAGCTTATCTAATGACCTAAAATAACACCTAGTAAGTTAAACAACATGTGTATGGAAAAATCATTAAATGGAATAAAAACCTACACTAACAATGTCATAATAGACACAAACTAATGTTGTTTTAGGAATTTCATTCTCTCTAGTCCTAATTTTATGATATCTCAATATGAGATCTAGTTTTATGAAATAAACGACATCATTTAACTCATCTAAAAAATCATTAATAATATGAATAAGAAACTTATATTTTATGGTGAATTTATTGAGTTCTCTATAGTCTAGATAAATGTGCCAATTGTTGGACTTCTTATGTACCATCATGACTAGAGTAGATTATGCACTTTAACTATACCAAATAATACATGATTTTCTAACATATTATGTATCATCTTCTCAATCTCACTATTTTTCACATAAGGGTACCTGTAGGGCATGATGTTAGGTAGTGGGATCCCTAATAAAAGTTGAATGGTATGATTATGATATATTTTGGAAGAATATCTTTCAATGTATCACAAAAAACTATTGAATGTTGTTCCATGGTAGATTGAATAACTTGTGATGTTGACAACTATTATTTTTGAGATTTTAGTGTAAATAATTATGCCAAGAATTGATTTATGTGCAGCCTTACATCCTACCTCGCATCTGCACAAACCTCCTTGCTCTTTTTGTATAACTTGAGTTCTTCACCCTTGCATCATCTTTTGGCAAGTATACAACCTTGCAGTACTATGTAGGAATGGTGCAACTCCTTACAGCATGCCACAAAACTCTCAATTATCTTTTAGCTTATCCAAGAGTTTGTGGTATCTATAAATTACCATAGTACCTTAGTGCATTTACCTATACATTTATTTCACAACCCTCTTAGATTATGTATTTTTATGTAGGCACTCCACAACACTCATAACTCCTACAACCTTGTGCCAATTTCTATGTGTGGTATTCATAATTTATTTAATGTAATGCATTATTATGATTCATCTATAGCTTCTATGATGCCACACACTACATTATATTGTTCATATATTCTCGCATTGGTGTGCATCACCTCATAACCTTCACACTTTCACATCACTTATTTGCATGACACATGTCACTACAACTATGAATATGACCATTACATATCAACGTTCACTTGCCAACACTTTGTTACCATGAGGCATGTTAGGTGGCATAGTCCACACTAATGCCATGTAAATACTTCTTTGTAGCATGCCAAGTATTGGATTCAACCATCACTCAGTAAAGGAAGATGAAGTGAATTCATAACCATCTCTCTAGCAATGGTTTTTAGCTATAAATTCCACTTTGTAAATCCTACATGTACATATATGTATTGTAAAAATGTTTGACATCTAGTTAGTTAAAACCAAGCTAGTAACCTAGAAGCTTTGCTTCCGCATATCTATGCATTCGTATAACTAAGAGATCATGCACATACGATAAAGGAGTGTTTTAGTATTCCTATATTATTCAAACACATCTACATCCCTATATTATTTTGTAGTAATCTAGGCAATTAGCAAAGAATAATTCCCCTTATAAACACAAGAATAACTTGCACTCTTAACCTTACTAAGACATTATACACATGTTATTTTCCATATCCCGCATTGAATAGAAATTGCATTTCTACATATCAATCTTTCACTTATCTCAAGTGTGTTTGGGTAGATTAGTCTAGTTAATCTTTCATGCACATTATACATTCAACTACTTATATCTAAGTGTAACTTTATCCACTGCACACCTAGTCATAGGCATTGTTATTTGGATCATTCATCAGAGCCTGGCCTTTTCTTATGCATGTAAACATGCAATTACAGTGAAAGAAAGAAGGATTATCAATTGATTCTATTTCATCCTACTTGGAATAATGTTGTAGCAAGAGTAAGATGGTTGACACTCATAAACAACCTGAGGTAGCCATAGACATCCAAAAACTCATTGAGAATACCTTGGAATAATAACACATCAAGCTCTTTAGACAGTTATGTGAGTTTATGTTTCAACTCTACCCAACATTTACATCATATTATTTATAGTCGGCTCACCAACAACCTCAAGACTATCACTCATGATTGTATGTACATACCTATGAAACATTAAAGTAATAAACATAGATATGTCAACATAGAATGATTACCAATATATTAAGCTCAAATGGTAGGAGGGTCATCACATGAAGTATACAATGATGATGTAATATGAGAATTCAATGAATCTACATTCAACCATGTCATGAAGATTATTATATAAGTAGGTGAGAGGCTTAAGCTAGGAATGAATCTCCATCTATTATGAATATTAGCTAAAAATATGCAAACCTTATTTTGAGGATAACCACTAAAATATGTTATTCTTATTTATGAAAATTTTATAAATTTAAGTTACCAAAAATAAGTACGGATAATGATGTGCAAAAAATGTCTATTTATCCATAAAGAGCACATTTTATAAAATACAAGAGTGTATATCATAATATACACTAACAAATGGTTTTTGGGGAATTTCTTTCTCTTTGATCCTAATTTCATGATACCCCAATCTGAGATATAGCTTTCTAAAATAAACAACACCATTAACCCATCTAACAAATCATCAATTAGAAAGATAATAAACTTACCTTTGATGGTGAATTTGTTGAGTTCTCTGTATTTTGGACATATATTCCAATTATCATACTTCTTATGTACCATCACTACTAAAACAAAATATGCACCTTAACTATGACAAATAATGCATGCTTCCAACATCTCATGTACCATCTTCTTCATCTCACTCTTTTTCACATATGGGTACTTGTAAGGCTTGATTTGGGGTGGCTGGATCCCAATGTAAGTTGAATGGCATGATTATGATCTCTTTTGGTAGGAAGGCCTTTCAACACGTCAAAAAAAAATATTGAATGTTTTTCCATGATGGACTTTAGATCTAGTGATGTTGACACCTATGATTGTTAAGCTTTTAGTGAAAATAATAGTGCCACAAACCTAACCCAACATTTTTAGTAGATTTTGAATTTGACGTGAGCTTACCATATATCATGAATTTTATTGTAACCTTATTAATTTAAATGTTTTACATTAGAATAAAAAATCATGAAAAAACACCTAGAATGTCAAATATATTGTGCCCAAGGTAGTGAGCCATTAGACTCTCAAATCTATATCAACTCCCCTCATGGGAATATTAAACATATGACTAGTCAAAAGGTAGTGCCTATAGACACCTAAATTTGGAACAAGATCCTTTTCCATAGTGTTTTATCTCCAACTTATCATATTTGACATAATTATATATATTTTCATATTCATATGAATTCTCTTATTCCACACTAGTTTTCAATGATCCCTTGAGCATTAAAATAAAATCTAAACACTTATCAACATCTATTTGTTGGAATCCTTGGGCTAAATCTCATTTTTAATCTTTCTCGTCATTGAGATATTCATGCTTCTCATCAATATTTATACCTCTATTTATTCTAAGTCAGACTCACACTTTGCACAATTCCACCCTAGGTAAAGATGTGCCTTATGTGAGTCTATCCCTTTTACCCTTGTGGGTTGTTTTACATTTTTGTTTTATATTGCACTTTTAAATTTGATCCTTATCATTTCAAATGTTTTCTAATGCGCCAAATTTTTATTAGAGAACCATATTTATACAAGTCATCCTAAAATTTAGAAGAATTAAGGGATCATAAAAAATAATAGAAAATTAAGGTCAAAACTTAGAACATAGCCAAACATCAAATGTATTTATTCCTCCTACTTCAAGTTGAGCTTCATTGAGTCATATCTAACACACTTGTAACAAAGTTGTTTATCTTAGTCTCTTATCATCTCCTTGTACTAAATGAAGGTTTTAGTTTTCATGTAGTTGCATCATCAATTTTAGGAAAGAGGAGGTCCAAAACCCTTGATCGAGCTATTCCATTTATACTCACTCATAATTATGTCAAGTTTGATTCCAATGTGTGGCATACATAGTTCATAACATCACTCAAACGTTTTCCCAACTCTATAACCCATTATTTTTTTTGAGTGGAAAGTAGGTCAAAAATAAGGAATCAAAAATTTAACACATTTTGCTTGACAAATGAGGAAAGTGTAGTTACACAAAGATTAAAAAATAAGAGGCAAACTAGTGATAAAAATTTAGGTTTCCAAACCCTGCATAATATAGACTTAGTGGAATAGAAACAGGCTTAGTGACGTAAATCTATCTATCATGAGTCTCCCTAGGTCAAACTTATGTAAAAAAAAATCATGTCCAAGAGGATATAGAGGTCAAATCAAAGTTCATGAATAGTATATAGTCAGTCTACATAGTCATATTCCATATTTAGATTCTCATGTTTTTATTATAAAAATAAAGTGTGATCATCTATTATACTTTATACTTAATTTACATAGCCTAGTCTATTTATCACTCTGACTTATTACTATTATTAGCCAATTGGGTAGATTTGAATTCCATAATTCATAGCTATATCATTAGATCTATTAATTGCTATCATTTATTCCTTATTTTTTTATAAAACTAGAATTATGGTAAATAATCCCCCATGGAAAATTTAATATTATGGCTTTTTCCTAAGCAACTGATTATACCACCATCAACAATCATGACCTAGAATTTTGGAGCTAAAAAAAACAAAATAGTTTAATAGTGCAACCAACTTGTTGCTGATGGAATTTTGAGTAATTCTAGAATCAAGTAGCATTGTCACTATTTAGTTATTCAAAAATAACACTACCTTGATGGATTTTAGGGTAATAATACATGATATTACCTGGCAAGCGGTAATAAGAGGTAGATATTTTGATGTTTCCTCAAGTTCTTTCTAATATTAACTTTGTCTTATTTATATTCTTTGGTTGTTTCTTCAATGTAGAACTATTTCTTCTCTGCAGACTTATGTCCTATACTATATTTTATATCATAGTTAAAACATAATCCTTTTTCCAAAAGAAATCCATTTTTTAGGCATCAATCTAGTGGGCTAAAGAATGATTATATTGGGTTGCTATGATCTTTGATGCTAGTGAATGTTTGTCTCCTAGTAGCCAAAAATTTATCCTCGACCCTTCTTTCCCTATTAATAAATTAAGATAAATAAGGTGGATCAAACAAGTGTAACTCATGTTTAATTTGGTCCTTCAATCCTCCAAGAGATATGTCCTTCAATTTTTTTATCTACAACATCCTCCACTCTTAAAAATAGGTTCTACAATTGCTATATATAATCTTTGATTGTACTTCTTTGTCTTAGCTTGGCCAATTGGTTGAATTAGTTATCCACTAGCATGCTACTACAATGTGTTGTAATGTCTACCATAAAATAAGATCATGTGATGATAACATATTTCTTATTATTTTTAGTACATATATCCAATGATACTAAATGAATTAATCCAATCCTAAATATAGAGAATCCATTGTGACATTTTACCCAAATGGGATTGGTGTATATAAAAAAAATGCTTCATTTAAAAAATCTACTGGAGTTAGTCCTTAATGTTAAATTTGCATATGTCCATCTTTGACATAAAATGTCAAAATATCACATTAGAATTAGGAAATTTAAACCATAACTCTACTAGATTTGGTAATGTGTGGATATTTTGATCCATTAGGAGCAATAGAATTAGTTGTTTCTTGAGTCTTGGCTTGTAGAAAAGTATTTTGAAATTACATCAAATTATGAATAAATTTTGTGAGTTGATTCAAACTTGTAGATGTGGTTTCCATGCTTGCTTTGTGTTGATCTATATATACTTTTATATCCACATCCTTCAGTTCCTCCTTGGTATCCATGATAGATAGTAAGTTTGCCCCAAAATTTAACTATTTTTTTTGGTGTTGATTATGTGCTCATCACTTCATGAATTATTGATTCAACTTGTCCCCTTGTTAGAGTATCTTCCCCAAAATGGACCATGTCTACCTCTAACTCTATTTCCACCTTGGATGGCATCTCCATAGGTGTAACTGTATTTATGCCCTTAATGTGGGTAGAAGGAATTACCATGATGGGTCATGATAAGGTTATCATAAGCTAATATTGTTGTGATCTATTCAAGATGAGTCTAACAATTATTATGTTATGTAGGGTGAAAACATATAGAAAATAAAACATATCCCAAAATATGTGAGAACTAAGGGTTATCAAAGGCCAATACTATTATGATCGTCTCGATAAAATGAATCCAACAATCCTATATTATTCAAGGGCATGAAAACCCAAATCCATATGTTTTTAGGGTGAAATTCCTCATGTAAATGAAAAACCTAAATTATTCATAGATCAAAAGTTTTTAAATTTGATGCACACAAACAAATAATAGAGCACTATAGATTTCAAACTGAACAGAACTAGATCTAGGAAAGTAGAAAATAGATATAGGGAAAAAGAGTAGTTTCACTTAGAATATTATTTTTTATTTCCCTCTACTACCCTTCTGCACTACAAAACTTTTCCCAAATTAAATATTTGATACTATTTGTAATGAACTTGTTATATTGCAAACACAAATTCACAGTAATAGATAGTAGTTCAATAATGTGCATAAATTAATTAATAGAAATCACTCGCAAATAAGATCATAATAGAGTATATCCACACAATATAAGTGAGATGAAAATCATACTATTGAAATATAAGATCAAGCCATTTCTAGGGGAAACCTTGACAATCCCTATAATAAGGATAAAATTTGGAATATATGGTGATTTAACATTAAACACTATGCCATTTATTCCCTAATTACACTATGAGGACTACATAATTTGACCACTCCTACCAATATATAAATAGATAAATTATCATGTGACTAAATCAAAGGCTATATGCACCTTAAATCAATCACACATACCTTGAGATCCAATAGGCTAAGGGTGTAGAAATTTGTAGATTGAAACCCTATCATTTGCAATTCTATTTTTATATGGGATCTCCGTATGTGAGCAAACATGCCTATAGAAATTTAGTAAAAAATTAAATGAAAAAATTATATAATTTTATAGAATGTAGAGGTCTGTATAATTTTTAAAAAAAGAGGAGCATCAATTTTAAACATTCCAAAACTTACCTTTAATTATGTTTTTTCATGATTTTCCTAGACATTTAATTAAGTTCCTTTGATTTTTATTTATTCATGTGATCATGGCAACAAAAAACATAGTAGTAGACATAATTAAATTAATAATAATATTGTTCAAAATATATTATAAAATTAAGAAATAATTTTATATGGATAGTTAAATGAAACACATACCAATTAATCCAAGACCTATACCTCATCTATATGATCCTCTACCTCTAAAATTTAATCTATTATTTTTATATTATCATCATTATGCTATGAAGTAATCACCTCACCTTCTTGCATAAAATAACCTTTATCACTTCCACCTCCTTATACATAGTGATGTGTGAAATTGCCTTTTCTTCATGTTGATCCTTGTTTACTAGATAAATTCTCTTCCACCTTAAACACACATTAATAGGTTTCTTCAACATATCACAAATAGATGAAATGGTGAAGGATGGTTCTCAATAGATGATAGAAGGCCTCCTCTCTTGACGTTGTAGAAGTTTGGCTCAGGCAATCAATTAATTTGTTGGTCCCTTTGATTTTATTGTCGAGTGGTAGGCTATTCTATTATTAGCTTTGTCCTTTTTTGTTTTTATTATAGTTTTTAGCTTAGTGGTTTTTTTTTTGTTTTCTTGATGAGTGTTGGCCACGTCTTTGTTGACCATGAGCAAAATTTTGGTTGAAGGCCATCTATTCTTTTGTCTATTTACTGATTTTTAGCTAGTTGTTTAGAATTTGTTTTCTTTGAGATCTATATCTTGGTTGGCCTATTGTTTGGATTTGTGGTGGTTATTTATTCTATCATTCTTGGGTGATTATCCATCTTCTTTGCACTAGGTTGTGTGGTCCCATCAAAACCCTCACCATTATATGAATAAAAAAGATTGTATTATGATCCTCTAGCAAAAGTCTTGGGAATATTTTGGAGCAATTTGGATAGTGATATCCATCATATAAATACATAGTTTCTCCATTTGTATTATAAATTTTAAAAATGTGGTTAATATTGTGCAATAAACTTCTATATTTAATGTAAAGTAGTAGCTTGAATGTCGACTAGGTGGAGGAAAAATGGCTCTATAATAAATTAAAAATATGATATTTGACTCTTTGATAATTTCATCACAAAGTAAGTTTAATCAATTATTCACCCAACATTTTTGAAGGATGTAATGGAAAATAAAATTGGTTATTCTTAAAGTGAATAGGTTTGAAATGTTTTTATGCAAAGTTGTTTGTGTTTTATGTGGAGGATGCAAAAATGTTCAAAATACTACACCAACTACATAAAAATGAGGGGGCATAATGTAAGTATGATATAAATATAGTAAAATAATTAAAAAAGACCTAAATTATCAAGGAATGAAAATATATCAAGCAATTGATAGTTGAAAAGTAAAGATAGATATGTGTACTTGATTTCTAACTTACATGAGTTCTACTAGAGATTACAAGTTTATAAAATAAGAATTTGAAGTAGTCCATAAAAACATATAAAAATTATACAATGATTTTAGATAGTGACCATAATCATATAGCATGATAGTGGCAAGAAATAATAGCACACAATAATACCAATCTTCTAAAAATTGGTCAATTTATTTCAAAAATGGTTGTGCAGATTTATGAATCTTAAAAAAATTATAAAATTGTCCATCAACAATTAATGCCCCAAAAACTTTCTCTAACAAGCATATATATGTATGTATATTTCATAATTATTTCTCCTTCACCTAAGCTCAATTCCACACTAAGAAGACATAAAAAATGATGTTTTGGTTGACGGGCATGCCTTTGTCAACATTCATCCTACATTAATAATAGGTGTACAATTTAGAACTCAACACTCATGCATGTTGATAAGCAAACTATATTTATGTCTACTTGTCACCCTTATGTAGTAAATAGGCCTCAAGAGTAGTGCAGACTAGAATTAGGTGACATGGGGCTAATTTTGGGCACAAGGTTAGAATCAATAATTTGTTGATCACGGTTGGCTCAAAATTGTATAGTGACTGAACGTGACCTGCAATTGTGACCCATTGTTATGATTTTTTCCTCTACTTATTTTCAGGTCCTGAAACTTTTTAGGCAACTTTGCAGATAAATGATGATTAGAATCTAGGCTTCACTTTACATAATCGATGGGCATAATTCTCTAATTTAATTCTTCTTTAAATTTGACCTAATTCTTCACAATGTCTCAAGATAAAATAAATGTGAAATATAGTTGTCTCAATTGACCTCTTAGGAATTATAGCTACATTTCTTGCATGATTAAAATTAAGGCTCAATGTAGTTCTAGTGCTTGTAAATGAATCCTAACCCAAGATTATACATATGACTTTACTTTCTCTCCATAGATAATCAAGTGAAACTATTTGAATATTCGCTTAAGCATTCTCTTGGTATGAATGCAATAAATTAAAACCCTTAAAATCACTGAAAAGCCTCAAATTTCAAAAAAAAAAAAAAAATTGGTAGTGTGATTAATACTTGAAATGATTTGATTATCCTTGATTCTTGTTATTGAAATGCCCCTAAGAGGATTTGTATATACAAACTTATCTAGTTTTAATTAGGGAAATATTGACATGTAATATGGCATAATAAAAGAGGGGACAACAAACAAAATATTCCCACATGAAAAGGCAAAGAGGGGAAAGGGGTAGAGGGCCTAAAAATACATAAGGGTCACAATTAGAAAATTGTCAATTATGATCGAGTTAGAATGGGTGAACCCCCAATTGAGAAATAAACATAGAAACAAAAAATGAGAGGAAGGGATACACAAGGATAAGATCACAAAAAGAGAGATAAAATAGAATAAATAAGAGAGAATGAGGCCACACAAAGAAGAAAAAGAGAGAACATAAGAAAATGTACCAATAAGTACCCGATTAAATAGATGGTCCACTTGCACAAAACCACACTTAAAACATAGCAATAATAAGCCTTGTACCAAAATTAGGTGTCTATATAATGCCCCACTTTGATGTGTGTGTGTGTGTGTGTGTGTGTGTGTGTGTGTGTGTGTGTGTGTGTGTGTGTGTGTGTGTGTGTGTGTGTGTGTGTGTGTGTGTGTGTGTGTGTGTGTGTGTGTGTGTGTTGCATACATATGTGAAAGTAAAAAAATAAGTGAAAAGGCAAAACTTGTATACTAGTTCAGAGATGGAAGTATGAAGAAGCCAATTTTTGTAATTGGATGCATCCAAACTCCATTGTCCATAAATATGGTGTACTTGCAAACAAGCATGAATACATGTAAGTAGTAAATGATATGATAAATTAATAGTCAATGGAAAATGAAATAAGTGAATTGAAAATAATCAAACAAATAAATATACCTGATGGCATACAAACCATGTTTTCACTCCTAGGAACTCTGGTGCTAAAACTAAAAACTGATGAGTTTAGAGGGAACTTTGAGACCTTAAGGATTTTAGAGTGAATCCTAGAAACTAAAGTCTGATTTTTTATCAGGGAAGCATACATTTAGCACTTCTTGATAAATCTTAGTATGTCTTGGTAAATCACAGTCCAAAAAACCAAATCTAGCAGAAGAATAATTGGTGGTACAATATGTTAAAAGATACCCCCATTTGTAGGTGAAGGATTGGTAATCTTTCTTTGCATATCACTCATCTCAAAATAAAGAGTCATAAACTTCATGTGCTTTCACATAAAAAATCCAAAGATATTAAAATATTTTAAAGCACTTTTCAAACACATGCATGTAACTATAGTAAGATATCATTATGTAAATCTCATTAATAAGACATGAATCATGGAAGAACGGGGTAATGGAGAATGATGGAAGATAATATTACCCATTGTAAGTAGTAGGATAAATAAATAATATGTCTATGAATAATCATATAGAATAGATTTCAATGTGTGAAGCTCATTCATACTTCAAATACTTATATGTTAATGTAGTATAAGCAAAGGAATAGGAAGACAGTGCAAGTGATATGTCCTGATAATACTTGATAATTAGCAATAAAGATATGCCCCTATTTCAGGAGAATTCCCTAATATGGATAAGGCATGACAATAGATGTATAAAATATGATAATTACAATGTGATTAGGTGGAAGGAGGATTATGTGATGTCCTCATATATAATCAATGCATGATTGACCATATTTATTAATATTTATTATAAATTCTTTGAAGGTTATCAACTCATAAAGGTTAGAAAATCATGATAACTTAAATATTATACATAAGCACAAGAAGGGGTATTATAATTATGTAGTGATGATATTCAAACACTAATTATTGCTAAAAGTATTTTAAGTTCAGAGCTAAATTATCAATAAATTTGTTGACACATCACCAATGGAAATAGGATAAAAAATTCATACTCAAACTCTAACATATATCAAAGGTTAGGTAATATTGATATTTGTAGACATTCATAAATGGCTATGTGAAATTTATTTTATGTGTTTTTTGCATATTTGTCTATGTATGAGTGAATGGTTCAAATTTTTCATAAGTCAATATATAAGACTTGCAAACATCTTCACAAACCTCCACATTTATGTATTGCTTATCTTTATCTATAAATAGAACCATTCATGTATGGTCTTGTCACAATTTCCTATACACTTTTAAAATAGGGTTGGCCCTCTTGACATTCTTACCTTTCCCATTTCAATTTGTTGGAGGATGGTCATGCATTATAATTTATCCAAGGTTTTAATTTTTTCATCTTTAAATATAGACACATGAGTAAGCTTGTTTTATCATCACACATGTTATTGAAAGCACATTTGGAGCACTTCATTGATATTGTTACTATTATGCATTTTCTATTTATCAAAGTACAATTTGTGTACACTTTGAAGGGCATAAAAAATATGAAGGGAAGATAGTAAATCTATTTATGCACCCTCTAAACTAAATCCTTCCCAATTTTAGTCTTGTAGGATTTTCTCATTTTTAAAACTAGAAGTCAAAGTGTGTAAATTTAGGGTAGAAAGCGATGGATTGGAAGTATTATAACATGATTATTAAATTACATTATATATTTGTAGGCCCTGGCCATGACCATCCTTATAATCATGATGAAGACCAAGATGGCCTGTATGGTCATAATAATATCCCAATTTTAACTCAAATCTAGTTAGTGAATAGGTTTGTGTTGGGTGAATATTTTGTCGGCTAGCTAACTGGTGACCAAAATAGTTCCTATCACCACATCATAGGGAGATTGGTCATCCAATGTTGCAGGTTTACCACATCCAAAGGGGACAAATCTCTCCTCTCATCAAGGGGAGGTTCCCTATTAAATATACAGAGGCTATATACTGTATAAATAAGTAGAAAATAACACATGGGGGCAGAATAAACCATCCATCTCTCTTCTTTCAAAGATGATGCTCACAGACAAAGGAGAAAATCCTAGTGGAAACACTGAAGGCACTTCTCTTCTTTCAGAAGTGTTCTTGCAGGAAACAACAGGAGTTTTTTTTAGGTAGTAAAAGTAACTGATGGCGAAAGGGCGCAATAACCAATAGGATGAAACAGAACAAAAAGTTTCCACCTCAACTATCCAAAGAGTATATCATAAAGGATAATGGGGGCACAAAGTCATCCCAGAATCCTCAACACAAAAAGAAAATAAAAACACAGACTAAAAGCAAATGTGAAAGCGCAAAGTCTTCCTCACAGTTGATTTCAGGACACTTTACTAATTACTTTCACTAGTTCTGCTTGTCAAATTAAATAAATAAGAATGCTTCTAGGAAACAGACATAAGAACAATTTCCTAAAGTAGCACAAGCCAAAAAAGCACAAAGTCTGCAAACAACTTACTTTCTCATTTAGATAAAATGAAATGAAATTACAATCTGAGCTCAAAGTCTCAATCTTCTTCTTTCAAAATGGGCAGAGTTTCGCTCTTGTAAAAATGAAAAGTCTCTTTCAATGATACAAAATATTACATTATATAGAGGCAGAGAGAGGCCTAGCACCTTTTCCCATGGGGTGATCCATTCGGTGCATTAATGCCTTAGATGCATTCTTGATTTTGTCATGCTAGAACAGGGCGGCTACTTTAATTGCAGTGTGCTAGTTTACCTCCTTTGTCTACTCCTTAGCTTGAATCACTCATTCCATCACCTACTAGCCATGCAATTGTCTATTCTACATTTATCTCAAAGGGGAAAAATAGATGGTGCTTTCAATGTTTGGAGGCCCCAAATATTTACCTGGCGAACTGCTTCACCTACTGGAAATAACTCCTACTAAGTTTCCCTCTTTGTCTCTTCCTTCTCTATGTCTCGGCCTTAGGCTCTTTAGATGCATTTGGGTTCACCTTTTGAGTCCGCAAAAATCAACAAATAATTGTAGCCAATTTGGCATTCATGAGTCTTTCCTCGATTGAAGGTTAACGGCTAACCAGTCACTCTGAATTTGATGTTCGCAGGCCTGTCATCCTGCTATGACACGAGTGAGGACATGTGGCAACATCTGTGTCTTTAAAATAAGTTTATTAGAATGAGCTTTGAAACTGTTAAAGGCTAGGGGCACAGATGTAGACACGTGGCAGCTTCTACTACACTGGGATGGGACACGTGGTGAGTTTTGCGCTTTGAAGCTTCATTTGAACTGTGTCTTAGTATGCGACACTTGGCAGCTTCCATTGTGCTTTGATGCTTCAACCTTTTCTGAAGGGAACATGCCTTTTGAGGTCTTGAAAAAGGTTCATTTCATGTGTGTCGAGTGTTCCCCCAGCAAGGGCATCTGCCCTTCGAGATCTTCCAGGTGGCCTTCAGGCTTCAATTTCTTTGGAGGGTTGTTGGTCCCTTTATTTCTTTCGAATAAAATGTCTGAAGGAATTCCTTCAGATAATTTGTTCAAAGGAAGTCACCTCCCTTTTATTTTATGTCTTTGCATTTGAGGGGACCCCATCCTTTGACACGTGGCATCTTCTGCCTCTTCTTACTAAAACATTCCACTATTAACACTTGGCACTTTCCGCTCTTAGGGTTTTGCAACACCATAAAAATGTTTGGGGCTCAGTTAGGCTCTCATAGACGATGACACTTGTCGGCCTCCACCAATCTCTTTAAGGGATAGGTGGCAGCTTCCGCCACTTCCTAAAATAAAGTATAATGGGCGCAGCTAATGACACTTGGCAGCATCCACTTGACTCTTGCTTTTGCGTGCACTTCTTTCCTTAATTGGGACAGCCTTTGAACCTTTGAACCCGTGAACCATTAAACTTTGAAGCAGTTTAAGGTTCAATGGTTCATTCCATTTATTTGGCTAAGCCCCTTTGATATCCTTTTGAACCAAATGCATTGAACCTCTTGATCATTGAACTCGTTGAACCGATGAACCAAAATGGTTCAAGTTTCAACAGTTTAATGGCTCGAGCCTTTGAAACTTGTTAAGTGCTCAGAGCCATGGAACCTTTGAAATAGTTGAACTTTGAACCTCTGACAAATGTGCCTAGCTCTTGCTGATGACGTTGAACCTTTGAACCCACTAATCCCTTTACTAGAAAAGCTTGAAAATTGAGGAATTTGAAAGCTCAAAACAAATTTTTGTAAAGGGAAGGGACAATTTTGGTCTTGCAGGGCCAAAATAGTTCATATGTTATCCCAAAAATGAGAAGTCATTTTTCGGGGACAACAGCTGGCTCCTGTTAGGGAACTACCTTCAATTGGAAACTTAAAACACAGCTGAGGGGAGTAGAAACCAAAATCTCTAATGCCTTGAAGTGTGCCATTGGGCTATGGAGTCGTGCTACCCAAGAAGAAAGGCTCCAAAAATGAAAACAAAAGAACAAAACAAAAACAAAAGACTACACAAATATACATATGTACAGGGGAACTCATCCGATACTTCAAGAGTTGAAGTGCTTCAGATGTTGCCCATTGTGAGGTAGTGAAAATGGTGTGCCATCCTGATAAACCAACAGAAAACCATTTTGTCCCTAGAAATAGTGATGGGCAAATGGAACTTTCCACTAGGAAACCAATTTTCTGTGTCTTCCTCTTGGCTCTTTCTTCTTCTTGCCCCATGGCAGGACATGGTCTTCAAACTGAAAACCAAAACTCCTTGCTCTCTTGGTGAAGAGTTCCTTTTGCCAACTTTGGAGTACAACAGTATGGTCCACCACCATAGCTTGTTGTTCTGCTAGTTCAGTCCAGCACATGCTTTGATTGTCAACCTCAAACTCCTGACAAACCATCAGCTCAACATCTCCTTTGGTGTGAAGGAGTTTGATCTCTTCATCCTGAGCAGTCTTTAATCCAAGCAATAGAGATCCGCATCTAGCATGAGTGGAAGAATTGCTGTCATTAGATTCTAGGATCCAAGCATCATCAAAAGTTGATCTTCTATCAGGTTTCTCTTCATTGGAGATGGAAGATCCTTCTTGATTTGTACTGCGCCCTACCAATTCTTTTGATGTCTTGTTTGGATCAAATCTTGGATTGCCAATTATAGGACTTCATCAACTGAGACATGAGCATACTCTGTGGTCAAAAAGTAATTACCCCTACCTGATGGCTCAAATAGAATTTGAGCTATAGGTTTTGACGTTTGGGTGACCACAAATTTTGCGTTAGACAGGTCCATACTTAGTTCTCCACTAATGTCTAACTGCTCAGGATTGGCTTGCAGGAATTCAAATTCAATCATTTGAATTTTGGATTTCTTGACATGATCAATTATGTCAGATGACTGAAATAGACTAGGAAGAGAGGATGGGGGTTCATCCTTTTGGTTTTCAGGAGGGGGAGGACTAGCCTGCGAATTTGAAGTTGAAGGTGAAGAAATGTTTGGGGTACTTACTTTTTTTGGCAATCACCGAGTCCTTTGGCTAGAAAGGAAGAGGGGTTCTCTACTTAGTAATTGAATTTGTTGGTTGGGGTCACTCCTCTATCTTTTCTTTGTCAGCCTGCTGGGCTGACTGATTCTTAGACTGGGTGAATACTGCATATGATCCTTCGACTGCTTCACCTTCACTTCTGGGTTCATCTTGGTAATTCAGGAAACCAATGTGGGAGTCACCAGCTGATTCTTCTTGATCCTCCATGAAGAGATCAGTGTCAATTTTTTTTTGAAACTTAGGTTGGAAAGAGAAATCATGTTTTGTTTCCAGATATCCAACTACTGAGTTGGTTGGAGGTGCTTCAAGGGCAAGGTTCCTTTGTGGGGGAGGAAGATGATTTGGCTGCCCTTGATTCTTGGCAGCATTGCATTGATATGGCTGATTCTGAAATGCCTTCCTTGGCATATCTCGATTAGGAGGAGCAGACATACTTAGGGCCATTTGCCTTTTCAAGGCTAGCAGTTCATTTGCCAGCTTTTGCACCATCTAATTTGTGGTGCCTGTAGATGGATACTCAAAAGATGAAGAGGATTTACCCCTTTTAGGATCTCTCCTTATCTTTCCTACCAAGATAAGGTCATCTTTTAGCTCAGTAGCCAAGTCTTGAGCAGTAACAAGGTCTATGTGTTTAGCCTGTCTCAGCAAGAAACTCACTGCAGGCAGCTGTGAGTTGATGAAGAAACACTTGAGATTCTGAGGTGTCGACTGGGCGATCATGGGAATCCTATGCCTCAGCTTGTCAAATTTGGAAATGAAGTCCCTCATAGGTTCATGGGGCTCCTTCTTCATCTGTGTGAGTTGGGCTAGCAAGGCATGTGCATCCTCTACAAGATTGAACCTTGCTTCAAACTTGGCTTTTAAGGTGTTCCAATCTATCACTGATCGAGCCTGTAAATGGTAGAACCATTTTGCAGTAGCGCCTTGTAGGGTCTCCACAAAAAACTTGACTACCACGTCTTCAAATTCCACCCTTATCACACCACAGGCTATACTGAAGGCTGTAATTTTTTCATCAGGTTGAACTCTCCCATCCCAAAAGAATTTTGGAAAGTTCTTTCTTGAGCTGCGTGGAAGTTCATGCAGAGGTAGAGTCAAGTTGAGTTGGCCAAATGAGTTACCCCAGGGGCCTTGAACTGCCATGATTTAATTATCAAAAATAGGGATAATAAATCTGGGTGGAGTGGCCAATTTGTAGAATAAAAATGGAAAAGGACTGGCCCTGCTTCAGCTTGAGGCTTGAGGCTTCAAACTGGGCACTCTTTCCCAGTAGCTCTGGTTTTGTAGACCAGATAAAATAATGAAAGTGGAGGAAGATGGTAAGGCTATAATGATAATGGGTAAGACATGGAACAGAGTCACCAGAGTCTGTAATGGATAAGGGTTATAATGATTATGGGTAAGACAGGTGATGTTTCAATTTGAAACTTGAGGTTCCAAATTGCACAAAATTATTGTCCCCAGCTAAGTCACCAAAAGCTGTTGGGTGAATATTTTGTTGGCCAGCTAACTGGTGACCAAAATAGTTCCTATCACCACAACATAGGGAGATTGGTCGTCCAATGTTGTAGGTTTACCACATCCAAAGGGGATAAATCTCTCCTCTCATCAAGGGGAGGTTCCCTATTATATATACAGAGGCTATATACTATATAAATAAGCAAAAAATAACACATGGGGGTAGAATAAACCATCCATCTCTCTTCTTTTAGAGATGATGCTCATAGACAAAGGAGAAAATCCTAGTGGAAACACTAAAGGCACTTCTCTTCTTTCATAAGTGTTCTTGCAGGAAACAATAGGAGTTTCTTTCAGGTAGTAAAAGTCACTGATGGCGAAAGGGCACAGTAACCAATAGGATGAAACAAAACACAAAGTTTCCACCTCAACTATCCAAAGAGTATATCACAAAGGATAATGGGGGCACAAAGTCATCCCAAAATCCTCAACATAGAAAGAAAAGAAAAACACAGACTGAAAGCAAATGTGAAAGTGTAAAGTCTTCCTCACAGTTGATTTCAGGACACTTTACTAATTACTTTCGTTGGTTCTGCTTGTCAAATTAAATAAATAAGAATGCTTCTAGGAAATAGACATAAGAATAATTTCCTAAAGTAGCACAAGCCAAAACAGCACAAAGTCTCCAAACAACTTGCTTTTTCATTCAGATAAAATGAAATGAAATTACAATCTGAGCTCAAAGTCTCAGTCTTCTTTCAAAATGGGTAGAATTTCACTCTTGTAAAAATGAAAAGTCTCTTTCAATGATATGAAAGATTACATTATATAGAGACAGAGAGAGGCCTAGCACCTTTTCCCATGGGGTAATCCATTTGACGCATTAATGCCTGGGATGCATTCTTGATTTTGTCATGCTGGAACAGGGTGGCTGCTTTAATTGTGGTGTGCTGGTTTATCTCCTTTGTTTACTCCTTAGCTTGAATTGCTCATTCCATCACCTGCTAGTTGTGCAATTGTGTATTCTGCCTTTATCTCAAAAGGGACAAATAGACGGTGCTTTCAATGTTTGGAGGCCCCAAATATTTACCCGGTGAACTGCTTCACCTATTGGAAATAACTCCTGCTGAGTTTCCCTCTTTGTCTCTTCCTTCTCTATGTCCTGGCCTTAGGCTCTTTAGATGCATCCAGGTTCACCTTTTGAGTCTGCAAAAATCAACAGACAATTGCAGCTAATTGGTGTTCACGGGTCTTTCCTCGATTAAAGGTTAACGGTTAGCCAATCGCTCTGAATTTGACATTCGCGGGCTTATCATCCTACTATGACATGGGTGAGGACACATGGCAGCATTTGTGTCTTTGAAATAAGCTTATCGAAATAAGATTTGAAATTATTAAAGGCTAGAGGCATGGATGTAGACACGTGGTAGCTTCTGCTGCACTGGGATGGGACACGTGGTGAGTTTCGCGCTTTGAAGCTTCATTTAAACTATGTCTCAATACGCGACACTTGGCAGCTTTCGCTATGCTTTGATGCTTCAACCTTTTTCGAAGGGAACATGCCTTTTGAGGTCTTGAAAAAGGTTCATTTCATGTGTGTCGAGTGTTCCCCCTGCAAGGGTATCTGCCCTTCGGGATCTTCCAGGTGGCCTTCGAGCTTCAATTTCTTCAGAGAGCTATTGGTCCCTTTATTTCCTTCTGACAATTTGTCTGAAGGAAGTCACCTCCCTTTGATTCTATGTTTTTGCATTTGAGGGGGCCCCATCCTTTGACCTGTGGCATCTTCTACCTCTTCTTACTGAAACATTATGTCGTTGACACTTGGCACTTTCCGCTCTTGGGCTTTTGCAACACCATAAAAATGTTTGGGGCTCAATTAGGCTCTCATGGATGATGACACTTGTCAACCTCCGCCGATCTCTTTAAGGGACAGGTGGCAGCTTCCACCACTTCCCAAAATAAAGTATAATGGGCTCAGCTAACGACACTTGGTAGCATCCACCTGACTCTTGTTTTTGCGCACGCTTCTTTCCTTAACTAGGGCAGCCTTTGAACCTTTGAACCCATGAACCATTGAACTTTGAAGCGGTTCAAGGTTCAACGGTTCATTCCATTTATTTGGCTAAGCTCCTTTGATATCCTTTTGAACCAAATGCATTGAACCTCTTGATCGTTGAACCCGTTGAAGCGATGAACCAAAATGGTTCAAGGTTCAATGGTTCAACGGTTCGAGCCTTTGAAACTTGTTAAGTGCTCGGAGTCGTGGAACCTTTGAAATGGTTGAACTTTGAACCTCTAACAAATGCGCCTAGCTCTTGCTGATGACGTTGAACCTTTGAACCCGTTAATCCCTTTACTGGAAAAGCTTGAAAAATGAGGAATTTGAAAGCTCAAAACAAATTATTGTAAAGGGAAGGGACAATTTTGGTCTTGCAGGGCCAAAATAGTTCATATGTTGTCCCAAAAATGAGAAGTCATTTTTTGGGGACAATAGTTTGGACATTCATAAATCGACACAAATAATTTAGATTGTAACTTTAAGCTTGTAAATTATTCAAATGTACTAATGGAGTGGTTACAATCTCAAAATTTAAGAGCCTATAATCTCCCTAAATATTTAATTATATAACTAATTAGGCATTTTTTATTGTAATTGTCATGTTTTATAATGCTTAATTTTAGGTAGGCATAATTTTATACATATATTTTGGTGAACATGATTGTCTTACACCTCCTATAGTTTCATCTTTTGGTGAACTTGCTTTTGTGCATGTTGGTAGATTGCTTTCCCTCCTTTATGTGTTTTTTATTGATTGAAAGTACTTGATCATATACCCCTATATTTTCTTTAATTTCTTAAATTATTAAAAATTGGTGTGCTTAGTTTTATGTGGTGTGCTTGCTTCCACATCTAATTTCGTTTTATGCCACCAAAATTGATTCATTTTTCAATTCCAATTAGAATAAGTGATAGAATTAACTAAGGGGACCTTTTTTTAAAAAAAAAAATCTAAAACCCTTAGTTAAATCCAAACTAATCTAAAAAATAATGGGAATATAAATATATGTCTTCTTTTGTGAAAATTAATATGCATTTGCACAATGATGCGGCTCCTTTGAATACAAATGATAATAATGTGCCTTTACAAAATGATGTGGATGATATGAATATTTTGACCATAATCTGCACATATGAATGTTTTGGAAGCCAATGTTAGTCTTGAAAGTAGTCAACCACCTAGATCTCAAAATACTTCTAGTGAGCCAGATGATCCCATTAGTGTGTAATTAAAAATTTTCCTTTTGGAGAATCCTTAACAATTTGAAAGTATAATGAATAAACTAAATTATTTTTTATGTGAAATTTTGAATTAAGGTGTTACCACTTCCAAACCACCTCCTAATCCTACTACTACCCAACTTATCTCATACTCACAAGTATATTCTTGACCTCATATAACTTATTATCAACCTCAAATACAAGTCTCTTTACATTCATATCTATTATGGTCCACACCACTCCTAGACCTACTATTACTATGTCCATTCCCTACAATATCCCACATTCCACTCCTCCATGCCTAATCCAATATTCTTCCCATCTCCAAATATCTCAATATCACTTCATCAATCTTTATATCCTTTCATCAATATTTTTATTCAATCATCATCTCTTCAAAATTTAGAAATGTTTATAACGATGAAAATATTTCATGCTATGAAATAAATAAATAAAATATCTTTCTCAAGGGATATAAGAATTGAATATTATGAAGGTAATATATGATGATATTTTTCTTAATCCTTTGTCTTGTGAAGTTATTTTGCACCTTTTTCCTCCAAATATTTTTTCACCAAAATTTGAATTATATGAAAAAAAAAGATATCATTCACATCACATTAGATCCTATTATACCTCTTGCTAAGACTTTTCTCATGATGATTAATTATTGGCTAATCTATTTCCTTCAAGTCTAAACTATTATATCTTAACATAGTTTTATGTTCTTCAAAGATAATTTGTGCATTTTTTTGAAATCTTTGCGAATGATTTATTGGCTCACTTTCAAATTTACTTTGGCATCAAGGTGACATTTGATAAATTGACTCATTTAGGTAAGGTATGAATGAAAACATTAGTGAACATGTGTTTAGATTTTTTTAAATAATTTTACTAAAATGAGCTATGAGCTCCCAAATAATGAACTCTAAATTCTTTGTATTTTTAGTTACCTTCCAAATATTAAAAAAAAAAATATTGTCAATTATAATCCTTCTTTTGATGAACTTTACAATTTTGTTAAAGAAATTTAAATTTTAAATATTTAGATACAAATGTTCTCAAGTATGGTTCCAATATCTTTTCTTCTTTGGATTCTTTTAATTTTCAAAACAAACCAAACTTTAAGAGTATAATTAATGATGATAGGTTTCTAACTAGAAATTACTTTAAAAACATAGTCAATATTATAGAAAAACCATCTCAAAAGGTTATTTTTGTCAAACAAATATAAATGAGACAATTCACTAGGTTTAATGACACACCACAATACATTTTAAAGGAATTACTTGATAATAACATTATCTCTTTACCTTAAGTAAGACACATGGATATTACAATTTTTTTTTCAAAAGATTATGATCCACACATTTTGTGAATATCATAAAGTTCAAAAACATACAATAAATACAAGAACTAGATTGAAACATACAATATTTTAGATCTCATTGAAAACAACCAAATTTAAGTAGAAATAGCAAACAATTTGAAGCATGAATAAACCAAAATCTCCTCCCAACCAACACTGAAGATTTTTTACAATTCCTCTTCCAAACCAAAACTAGGGATATGAAAAAAAATGCAAATGTGCATTTAATTGATGAGGAAAAAAGTACTATAACAAAATATCATTTGACTACAAATATAATCTAATAGATAGATTGATTTAGTTGAATCAAATGGAAAAACTCCTATTCCACTCTAAAATTTATTCAATGAAATTTAAATTTCAAGTGATGGCGCCTAAAATGGCCATTTGTTCACCAAAGCTTTCATAAAAGGTAAAGAGAAAGATATAATAATGATAGTTAATGGCTCAAATTTTATTTTTTCCTTGAGAGTTTGTTTACAGGCTTGTATTTTGTGAAGAGAAAATTGCATTTTCAGAAACAATTATTAAGGTGAATGATCATGTGAAAAAGTAAGATTTATGTTACGTAATTTTCTATCCAAATAGAACCAAAAAAGTTTTAAATCTTATTCCACATATTTTAAAATTACAAGGGATGAAAAATCAAAGCAAATGTTACAGACAAAAGAATGAAGCATAAATTCACAAATCTACTTGAGAAAGAATGTGTATGGTCAAATAAATAAAGAAAACATTTTCAAATTAAATTGGCATAATGATAATGAAAATAATATGGGAATCTAAGAGTAAGGAATCAAATAACCAATTATAATAATATTTCAAAAAGTTTTTCAAGGAACGAAAAAATGAGAATGATGTTTTTACATGGACAAATATGGATGAGGATGACCTCTTGGAGGATGAATCATCATTGATTAAATTATTAGCATTTTAAAAACCATTTCTTCTTTTGACGTTGTTTGTTACTTTATTTTCTTTTCTTCAAATACATTTTGAGATTTTATCTTGATAGTATGTTTGGTCTTGAGTTTGTTCAATCTTAGACATGGAAGGTTTAATATACCTGTTGCCTAACCCATTTATTTGTAGACACGTAAATTTGGTATTAGACACTTGACAACAATTGTTTTGATATACCTTTGGCATACATGACTTGTGTGATAGGACCTAGGTTCCCCAAAGCTCTGACACAACTTGTCAGAATTAAGAGCACACATGATTACCATTGTATAAGCAACTTAAGCATGCGGAAATAACTAGAAGAACAAATAACTATCAATGAGAAATAGCACAGAATATGAGAGGCAACACACAATTGTATTCAACTCAGTTAGAAGGAAATTACAATAAAGAGATCACACTCTTTCTTCCACTTCGTGGGCTTACAGTAATCTTCCCTCAAGAGTAATCTTCTCTCAATAGGTCACAACACACAGCTAACACAAGATGTTGTTCACCTCATTATACTGCCAGTACAACCGAGTACGAACCGGTACTCCAAGTAGATCTAACCATGATCTTGATCCTTGATGTATTGCTATCACCTTGGATCTTGCTCCCCCGCTGATCTCCTTTTGACCCTCGCATACACACCCCTGCAGACCAACCCGATCTTACTTATCACATGTAGATCTCCACCATGATCCTGCAACACCCTGCATATCAAACCTGATCTTACATACATGAAGAATCCTACTTGATTTTACCATGGGAAGAACTCTCCAAGTTCTACACCTAACAATACAGCCCATGAGTCTATTATATAGATCTCATGCATACAATGATTAGACTTGCAGCTCAAGACTCGACTCAGTCTTTAACATGCAAACAACCCGTTCACTTGACTGATTATTTGTCAATAGCAGTTCTGGAACCGCACAGGCGACCGACATCGGTCCCTATCTGACTGGAGGTGACCAACGTCGATCGACTGCTACCGAGGTTAGTTTCCTTTTGCACTGTCCACTGACCGATGTCAGTGATCCTGCTGACGCCGGTGACTGCATACTCAACATCCTCCATGTTTGCAACAAGGTGAAGCTTTTAGCTCCACACCCTAACAATCTCCCACTTGGAGATAAATAGCTGCACCTATACCTATACCAGTACTTTGTCTAATCTGCATCTTGGCTTGTATTCCTCTTTAAGCTCAATCTTGAAGACTACCCACCACACTCCTTGTGGTGTTAATCCTGTGCCTGAATTTCTCCATTCTCAGCTTACCTTCTTCTGCCATTGCTATACTCCCACTCAAACAGAAACCCCTGTGAGTAACCTGTAATCAAAAAACCACTAACCAGATTTGGGCCATCTGTTAGTCAAACTCGCTCTGAGAACGTCCAACCTCGCTCTGATACCATTTGATAGGACCTAGTTTCCCCAAAGCTCTGACACAACTTGTCATAATTAAGAGCACACATGATTACCATTGTATAAGCAACTTAAGCATGCAGAAATAACCAGAACAAATAACTATAAATGAGAAATAGCACAGAATATGAGAGGCAACACACAATTGTATTCAACTCAGTTATAAGGAAATTACAACAAAGAGATCACGCTCTTTCTTCCACTTCGTGGGCTTATAATAATCTTCCCTCAAGAGTAATCTTCTCTTAATAGGTCACAACACACAGCTAACACAAGTTGTTGTTCACCTCATTGTACTGCCAGTACAACTGAGTACGAACTGGTACTCCAAGTAGATCTAACCATGATCTTGCTCCTTGATGTATTGATGTCACCTTGGATCTTGCTCCCCCGTTGATCTCCTTTTGACACTCGCATACACACCCCTGCAGACCAACCCGATCTTACTTATCACATGTAGATCTCCACCATGATCCTGCAACACCCTGCATATCAAACCTGATCTTACATACATGAAGAATCCTACTTGATTCTACCATGGGAAGAACTCTCCAAGTTCTACACCTAATAATACAACCCATGAGTCTATTATATAGATCTCATGCATACAATGATTAGACTTGCGGCTCAAGACTCGACTCAGTCTTTAACATGCAAACAACCTGTTCACTTGACTGATTGTTTGTCAACAACAGTTCTGGAACCACACAGGCGACCGATGTCGGTCCTTGTTTGACTGGAGGTGACCGACGTCAGCTGACTGCTGTCGAGGTCAATTTCCTTCTACACTGTCCACTGACCGACATCGGTGATCCTGCCAATGCCGGTGACTGCATACTCAGCATCCTCCATGTTTGCAACAAGGTGAAGCTTTTAGTTCCACACCCTAACATTATGCATACACATTTGACTCTTGTACACACTTTTCCCTATTTGTTTATCTATCTATTGACTTTTCCAACCCCATTTGTTATCATCCATGTTTAGGGTCTCCCTAGTCTATGTTATAATGTTGTATTATCATAAGAAGGCAGTTGTCATGTTATATATCCTTGATTTTTTTGTTCTAGATAATGTTGGCAATAGTCAGATGTTAGCGGTTACCATAAATGTCTACCTATATTGAAATTTTATTGGGATATTCAACGGCTATTTTTTGGCATAAATATGTTTCCTATGTCAATTACAAGGGGAAATTCTAAAGAGACATCTATAAATATAAATCAATCCTAATATCTTACTCACTTAGCAATTACATTAAGAAAGACTTGCACATTGAGAGATCTGTTTACACACCTTTTAGATGTTATATAAAAGCATATTAATATGAAAACCCTCAAAAGAAAAAGTATTAGAGCCAAGTCTAAATACAAAATGTAAAGTCAAAAGTTTCATGTTGTCAAGTGTTGAAATCCAAAGCATTACATTGCATTTTAGTGAATCACTATTGAGCACACACACACACACACATCTAGGTGGGTTAAGAATACATAGTTTGAGTCCTCTTTAGAGTATTGAAATGTAGGAAACACTCAAGAACTTAATGGGGAGTATTTGGGGTTGTAAAACCCATCTTTCTAATCCATTCTTCTAAGTCTATCTTGTGTTGAAAGTGGAGTTTGGATTTCAACTAAAAATAAGATAAATTTAGGATTTGTGCATAGGAATAAGGTCAAGAAAACATATAAAAATCATATATATAGGTAAGTGCAATGATATTTGGCAAAACAACTTGGAATAATAAATAGGGACATCACTAGTAGATAGTGGACAGTACTGATTAACACACATGTTTATGCTTTGCCAGTAGTATTCACACATGTTTTAACAGTTGAGTTGATTAGTCATAAAGTTATTACAGAGTTATTTTTTAGGCACAACTACATGTATATTACTACCTATTAAGGGGAAATTAAAAATTAGATCTAAAACCCTAGAAAGAAAGAAGAAACCCTAAGGGAGAGAGACATAGGATTTACGATGCTCAAAAGAATGATCGGGATCACAAGATTTTTTATAGTTTCATGTATTTAGATCCATTAAATCCAAAAATATGTAAAACAATATTCTCATGCAATATTATTTGATGATACATGTGTAGTATTTTAATGACACATATAATTTATTTTGAGATGTGAGCTTCACAATTTCACCTTAATTATTAAAATGAGGAATATACTGCTCATTACATTTTAAGTCCATGCTTTCTTCGATGGTATGATACACCCAAGATAATTATGTCTCATATCAAGGAAAGGGGGCATGTGAACCATCATAATTAATGACTCATATTCATTTTTAGACGTAGAGGGCCATTGCTTGTTGATGAATGGGTTTGAAATCCACTCCAACTTATAATTCCCTCAACATTATGGCACATCCACAAGAATTTTTCTACATACTAGGGAGATATCTCACTAAAAATATATTTGTGTTTAACATTTAATTTTTTTTGTTCACCCATGTTTGTGCAAGAAAGGTTAGTGTCATTTTGTAGGTTTCAAGACCGAATGTCTAATGCAGACATCTATCTTGTGGAGGCTATAATTTTTGATCTAAGAACTCATTTGATCTCTTTATCTTTTTAAAACAAATATATCAAAGAGGAGCATGCATCCATAATCGACACTATCTGGCTAAGGTCAATTTCAAAACATTTTGGAGGCCATACATGACCATCTAAGGGTCTAAAATTGCATTTTACTATTTTTTTGACAATTTTATAATTTTATAAATTAGATATCTTTGTTACTGGACATGAAATTGAGTTGAAATTCATCCATTAGTGTGAATTTAGTGTTTCAAAGATGAGTGAAAAATTTTAGACCTATTTGAGCATGCATGTAAAATTTGATAAAAATAACAAGGTTAGTTAACTCTAGGTAGCTTTTTGATTTATTTTGATTTTTTATTTTGCATGTCAACTCCAATTTCAAGTTGAGATTTATTTAAAGAATATTATATAATTATTTTAATTCATTAAAGGAGAATCAATATATTTTGGTGTTTTCAAAATTCTAAGTGAATTGTGCCTATTAAGATTTTTGTTTTGCTAGTTTCTGGTGTTATCATCTGGTCTCAGAACAAGTTTGGATCTTAGAGGTAATATATATTTAATTCATGTATGGATTTGTAATTATCTTTAGGATAAAATTATGTGATTTAATAATAAGTGTAAAATATGGTAAGAGGATGAGGAGGAATTGCACAGATGAATATGGCTATGCAACAACTACAACTCTAGCAAGTAGAAAAATTGATTATAATGATCACATGTCAAAAATGAAGACAAGAAAGAGATGATACAAAGGAAGAAATAGACTGTGAAGAATAAATTTAAAAAGAAGATGAAGAAAAATAAAAACCACCATTAATTGAAGAGCTGATGGTTAGGGCCTTAGAGGCAAGGAACAAAGCAATCAAGGTAGAATTTTCAGAGTATGGAGGTAATTTAAAACTAAATGAGTTGATATACCAATTAAATAGTATGGAAATTTTTTTTGAATGGAGAATTCTAAAAGAAGAAAAAAATTAAAGTTATCATGCACAAAATTGAAGGATCATGCAATGATTTGGTGGGATCACCTATAGAAAGAAAGACATGGTCATGGTAAAGAAAAGATCAAGATTTGGAACAAGATGGAAAAGAAGCTAAGAGAGAAATTCTTCCTATAGATTATGCACAAACCCTCTATATAAGATTTCAGAGTTTAAGGTAAAAAGGTCATAGTGTACAAGACTATATAGATGAGTTTTACAAGATATCCATACAAGTGGAGCATGATGAAACAAAATAACATATGCATGCAAGGTATGTAAATGGTTTAATATTTTTTATTTGAGATGAATTGAGGGTGCGTAAAATAAATAACATAGAAGAAGATTACCAATTAGTTTTCAAGGTAGGATAAAAATAAAATAGATAAGCTTTTAGAAGATCAAATAGGCCAAAAAGAGAGCAATCATATCCACCAAGGGGATAAGGTCAGTTTAATCCTACTAGAGGAGAATCATCTCATGGTATAAAAAATCAAGAGGATAATAGAGAAGGTTTTCAAAACCAGCAAAGAGGAAGATGATTTCAAAGAGGTAGAAGCTATGGTGGTGGTACAGGATGGAATGGTCCACACATACCTTATGTTTGCTACAGGTGTGGAGAAATAGGACATAGAGCATTTGAGTGTCTGCACTATAATTAAAAATAAAGTAGGCAAGAGCATCAACCAAGAGTAAATTTGGTAGAGGCTAAGATAGAAGAACATAATACAGAAGTTGTCATAATAGACATAGGAGAAAATACCATGATGAGGAGAATAATGATAGCTCCAAAGAAAGAACAAATAAAAAATAATGAAAGTGGTGAATCATGTCTATGTACAAATATTTTTCGAACAAGATGTACTTTAGGAGGTAAGGTATGCAAAGTAATTATAGATGGTGGTAGTTGTAAAAATATCATATTTTAAAAAATGGTAGAGAAGCTAGGAATGCAATGTGAAAACCATCCTTATCCTTACCTGATTTCATGGTGTAAGAAAGGGAATGAAATTACATTAGGTAAAATATGTTTAATCAAGGTTTAGATAGGCAAAACTTACAGGGATAAAGTATGGTGTGATGTTATCCCAATGGATGCATGCCATGTGTTATTAGGAAGACCATATAAATATGTTAAAAAATGTAATTCATGATGGATCAAATAATACGTATAATATTTATAAAGATGGCATAAAGGTAGTTTTATTACCCCTTAAAGAATAAGGACTAGTAGAAAGCATGTTGTCTATAAAAGAATTTATTAAAGACATGAATATGATAGGTTGTTGTTATACATTAATAACAAATAAAGAAGACACAAAACTAGAAACAACATAAGTGTTAAAATAATTTGTAGATGTTATACCTAATGAGTTTCTAGATGGTTTACCACCAAAGAGGGAGATTCAACATCATATTGATTTGATTCTAAAATCATATCTACCCAATCAAACAACTTATAGGATGATTCTAAAAAAACATGAAGAGTTGAATAGATATGTTATTCAAATGGTGAGAAAAGGTTTAGTAAGGGAGAGCATGAGTCTATGTGCAACACCAACATTGTTAACTCTAAATAAAGATAAAACATGGAGGATGTGTGTGGGTAACAGAGAAAACAATAAAATCACCATCAAATATATATTTTTTTATATCTCGCCTAGATGATATGATGGATGTGTTTTCATGAGCAAAATACTTTACTAAGATTGGTCTAAGGAATGACTACTATTAGATTTAGATTCGTGAAGGAGATGAATGGAAAATAACAATCATGACTAGGGGTGGCTTATATGAGTGGATGGTGATACCATTCAGATTATCCAATGCACACAACACATTTATGAGGATGATAAACACAATGCTATGAGATTACACTGGTAAGTTTATGGTAGTTTATTTTGATATTTAGTAAGAACTAAGAAGAGCACTTAAAGCATTTGAGAATGATATTAAAATTTTTAAAAAATGAGAAACTCTATGCAAATCTAAAGAAGTACAAGTTTATGCAGAAAAAAATTGGCATTTATGGGATTTTTAGTTTCAAAATATTGGGTGGGAATGGATGAAGAAAAGGTAAAGGCAATTGTGAAGTGGCCTATTCCAATGAGCATATCAGAGGTAAAAAGTTTGCATGGTTTAACAATTTTTTACATAAATTTCATTAAGAATTTTAGTGGTATTGTTGCACCAATAATAAATTGCATAAGGGGAAAATAATTTGTGTGGACAAGAGAAATAAAAAAAAGCTTTCAATTGTTGAAGAAGAAGATTGAAAAGGATAAATGATAGGATAATCAAGGCAACTCGTAGGAGCTGAGTTGTTTTTAACCAAAGAAGAATGATGTAAATATCTATCTTGCAGAGGCCACAACTTTTGATCCAGGAACCCATTTGAGATTTTTTCTATAAAATGAATATTTTGAAGAGGAGTTTGAAACCATAACCCGCATTAGCCAATTAAGGATAATTTCAAAACATTTCAGAGGCCATATGTGACCATCTAAGAATCCAAAATTACATTTTAATATTTTTTTTTTGACAATTTTATAATTTTAGAAATTAGATATCTTTGTAACCATCTATTAGTTTGAATTTAGTGTGTAGAGGATAAGTGAAGATTTTTAGGTCCATGTGAGCTTGCATATAAAAGTTGTTAAAAATAACATAGTCAATTAACTCTATGTAGCTTTTTGATTTATTTTGATTTTTTAATTTTACAAGTCAACTCCAATTTCAAGTTGAAATTTATTTAAAGACTCTTATGTAATTATTTTAATTTATTTAAGGAGAATTAATATAAATCGGTGTTTATGAAATTCTATGTAAATTATGCATATTGAGATATTTGCTTTGCTAGTTTCTAGTTTCATCAATGTCCTAATACTAAAAGATATATTTGTAACAACAATTGTATCCTTTTTATAGATTATACTTTAAAGTGTGTGCCCACACCATCTACTTTGTGGTTAAGCATGCACCTCAAAGTGGGGCACAAATGGACACTAAAAAATGGCCCATTGACATTGTCTTTCTCATCGTTTTATATTTTATTCACATTTGTGTATGTATCCATGTGATTGTTCCAAATTTAGAGTTATTGAACCATTACATCCGAGCCTTAGAATAATCTTCATGCATCTTCATACAACCTACACGACCACCTCATGTTTATCATGATCAGTGACTAGGACGGTCCTGACACAATTACCTAGACACTTTTAAAATAGGGTCAGTGTGCTCTTATTTTTTACCTTCTCGTTTATAGGAGTTGGAGGTCAATCATGCACACCAATTTTTATAAAATTTGAATTTATTCATGTACAAATAAATAAGTGATCAAGTTCATTTGATCATCACATACTTATCAATAATTTTATCAAAAGCACACTTGGAGCACTTCATTAACATTATTATTGTTATATATTATCTCTTTATTGACTTGCAATTTTTTTTAATCTCTTTATTGACTTGCAATTTTTTTTGTAAACTTTGGAGGGGTTTGACAAATCAAAAGAGTATATACTAACCCTATCTATGCATAACCAAAATCCAATTCCTTCCATATTTCAGTCTTGCCCCTGGCTTACTCATTTAAGATAGTTATAAGTCAAAGCATGAAAATTTAGGTTAGAAAACGATGGATTGAAAGTAGGCAAACATGATCGAAAACTCACAATGCAAATTTGCAAACACTGACCAGAACCATTCGTATGATCTTGACAGTGACCAAAACCATCCATACAATTACATCAATACCCACTTTTAACTTAAATAAAGTTGACAAATGCATTTAAACATTTACATATCACATAAACAATTTATATTTAAATTATTGAAAAATACTTGTTCACCCAAAAAAAAACTATGATTTCAAAAACTAAATGCCCCTGTTTTCCCTTTATATTTAATTGTATAAATAAATAAACAATAATAAAATTGAAAATTCTTAATTGATGGTTTTGTTGTTACAAATAAATAAAACCACCTCACCTCAAAGCCCAGAGGAAGAAAATTAGCCCTAACCCCATGCTTTAATATTGTTTAAAATGCAATGTGAAATGGGCGCGGAGCTTCTCTAAACTTCAACACTTAAAAAAATGAGTGTTAGGTAGGCGCACCCAAAAAGTTAGTTTTCCCTACCATTACCCAAAAAAAAGGTTGTACCCGAGCCCTAGAAAGTTCGATATACCCGTTACCTAATCCATTCCACCTTGCGGGACAAGGAAGATATATTTTTAGCCTTTTTTTTGCTTCCATACTGAGGGTGGGTGGTTATTTGTTCCTTACATGCTTGGATTTCCTCCTCCAAGAAATCCCAAGATAAGGTTTGTTAACCAGATTGTCAAAACCCAAGTGTGTACACACTGGATGAAATTGACCCCTTAAAGGAGCATTTAATATGTTATCGTTTTTTTGTCCATAAATTATTATTTTTAAATATTTTAAGTTGGATATACGGAGAGTCAAGTGGTTAAGGTTATGATTGTGTTTTGGATAATTTTGAGAGTGTGGATGCCTCTTATTCGTAATTGTTTAGCCGAAAGAACCCAGTAATTTAAATATCTCCTTATTCATCACTGTAATTTGTTATATGTTTATTTTCAAAATATGCACTGAGACACTGACATTCTATATAATTCAATGATTCCATGAAAATATTCCCTGTTGTGACACGCACACACAAAAAAAAAAAAATCCTATATTTTATTAGGTTAATTTAACATATACGAACAAGTTTATAACTATAACTTAAAACTTAACAACATGAATGAGCAAGGGTTTCAGAGTTGTAAAAGCAATTTGAAAATGTATTGAGGAGACATGTTTGATTTAGGATAGTGAGATAAGGATTTAGAGGCATTTGATTTAAGGTAATAAGGCATGTATTTAGAAATATTTGAATAAAATTGTTTTTAGATTATGAGTACCAATTTCCTTCTAAAATCATCCCATTCATATAAGAATAATAAACTATAAAGGTTATACGTTACTCTAACTAAACCTACCAATTAATTATAGAGTTATTTTTTTGAATGAATACTATTTTTAAAACCATATAAACAATTTCAAAATGCACTTAAGTCATAAGATTGTTTTTAGTTTGACCACCAAAAAGACAAAATGAATAATACAAAGGTCTTAATTTGAAAAAAACTTCAAACTCTTCGTTATTGTTACTTATACATTATAATTTATATTAATATTATTTGAATAATATAGAATGAGAAGGAACTTCAAACTTCTCAGTATCAATCTTTCTTCATTGTAATTTATATTAATTTTATTTGAATAACATAAAATAAAACCATAATAAAAAACACTATAAATTTAAAATTATTTATAAACAAAAATTATAAATAATTAATAAATTTAAACATTTTAAATTTAAAAAAAAATTAAAATATATTAAAAAAATAAAAATAAAATAACGAAACACATTTTTAAAAATATCTTTATTATATCTAATCAAACTTGTTATTCTATTTGAACCACACCCTAACTTTTCATGTAAATGGAATTCAATGTGAAAACAAAATTCAAACTATTTTTAAAGTTTTAGAATTAATTTATTTGATTTTGATAGTTTGTAAAGATAATTTTGATTATGGGTTTAATACTTGATTTACTTGAATAATATGTAGTGAGACTTCCATTACATACCATCCAAAAGTTTATAGGAGGCTCACCCTATATGAAAACAAATAACTTTAACTGCCATATCAGACAACATTGATTCATTTTAGTTAACAAAAAATATACATGATAAAACATTTTTAAGTGCTCCCACTCCATCTAACACCAATGGACCTTATAATATATGGATAAAATGAAAGATTTTTAAAATGTTTGATTATCATTTTATATTGAGAAGTATTCTTATACTTATGATCATTTAAAGATGGTTTATGTATTCACTCTAACTAAATTAACCATGAAATAAAAGACAACTAACCATGAAATAAAAGACACTTTACATATGAGGTCAAATTATACTTTACCTATGAAATTAAATGATAAAGTTTGGGTATGGGTTAAAATTATTTATTTACATTACAATTTAGTTATTTAACTGTTTCAGTTATATGAGAATAAAAAAATCTCTCATATAAATAGAGTGATTAAATTTAATTATAAATTAAAATCTAAGACATAAAATTATAATTTAAAATATAAAATTTAAATTTAAATTAAAGATAAATGTAATTTAAATTTCAATAAGAACTTATAAAAGGAGTTTACAATATTATAATGGTGTCTTAAAAAAATATTTATTTTTATGTTTTTATTTTTAAAATTTTTACTATAAGAGTATTCTTGATAATATTGATAATTTTTTATTATATAAAATAATAAAAAAATGGTATAAATAAAATGATGATCTAAGAGTTTTAGGAAATTTTAATAAAAAATAAAACTTCATTTTTAAAGATTTTTCTGTTTTATTAAAATATTTATAATTAGAGATTGAACAATAATATATTTTTAAAGCAAGGGAAAGAATTTTTAGTATTGAAAAACATGTTTTCCCAATTTGTTAGACATGTAAAAACTTGAAAAAAAAACATTATAGATAAAATGAGAAGGTATACAAAATATATTAGAATTCCACATACAAATAAAAAGGTGGAAAATGTGATAAAATTCAGGATAGACATCATAAAAATAAATTTTATACTTTTGTAAACAATTTAAATGTTCTTTGAAATTCTTTTTAGCATTATATTATACAAAACAAACATAGAAAATATATAATTATTTAAAAACAAGATATAAAAAGATGGAAAAATAAAAATACGAATAAAATTCTTGGTGGATGTTATAAAAATAATTTTTATACCTTTATAAACAATTTTAATGCTTTTTAAAATAGAGGATCAAAAGATGAAAACTCAATCGAATATATTGATAGCAAAGTTTTTTTTATTTTTATATTAAATAAATAAAATAATTTTGAAAGGTGTGGTAAAGGTTGGAAGTATGGTAAGTGTCTAAGGTAATGTGGAATGGTGTTGTAGTTTTGTTAAGATCTCATCAACGTCATGGAATTCAAAAACTTGGGTTATGGAAGTTACTTGAAAAAAATTAAAATGCAATTTGAAAGCTTTGGTGAAATTTTAGGAGACACCAAGGATTTCAATAGGAATAAATAGTCTTGGAGATGGTGGAACAATAAAATTGAAATACATCCATTTAATTATTTAAATGGATAATTTTATAATTTGTAGGTATTTTTTTTGCAAGGACCTTTTTTTAATGTATGCTCATTATTAAAAAAAACCACACTCATATATAGTCTAGAATGATTTTATATGGAGGCTCATGATTATTTTTTCAATTAGTATTTGTAATGGTGAACATTGTGCAATGACTCTCTTAAGGACTTCAAAAAAACCTATTTTTGTGTATGTTCAATATTTTGCTAAGTGGTAAATAACACTCTTGTTCATAAGAATGATTTGTATCATGAAGTAAGACATGGAATTTAAATTATTTTTATAGAACCTCTCATTGATGTGTTGAGTTTTGTCTATGGCTTCAAGGTTAAGGCGACCTTGATTGCATCAATTTCTCTTTTTTCTTGCTCTTAATGTATACTACTCTTATAATTCAACTAATAGAGTCATGTCTTCCATCTAACTTATTTATTTGAGGTACATACTTTCATTGCTTGAAGGGATTTAACCTTGCTCAGAGAACTTGAAAACCCTTAATCACCCAATACGAACAAACCATCCCAATCTCCTTATATAACTTTGTTTCTCTTTTAAGTGTCAATTCTTTGACAAAATTGAGAGAAATAAAGCCTTGTTGATCGATCTAAACTCTAAGTACCTTACCTCACAATGGGAGCTCATCCAATTTGTGCCCATACGTATGTTTAACACACCCCATGTTAACTTAGACTTTCGATGTGTGCATATGGGAAACATACACTATAAGTATTTTATAAATAATTAAATATATTTACAGAAATAAATAAATAATTATAAATCAATTGTCTTTACAAACAATGGTTATAAAAGAGTTAGAAAAATAGTATTATTAATAAGAATCCATCTCAACACGAATCAAATATAAATATTTATAAGATTAGAGGAAGGAATCTCATTACATCATAACTTTTTAAATATAATTTTTTTTTTGGTTACAATGAAAATCTGGGAATCAATTACAACCTTTCATTATCTCCCAGTAATTAATCTAACTACTTTCATACTTCTTATTTGATTGTCCTTACGTTTAAATTTCTGATTGAAAATCGCATCCAGTATAATCCATTCAAAAAAAAATATCAAAATAAAAAAACTTACATGAGCTCTCCATAATAAAATTACATGATAAATTTAAAAAAAAAAAAAAAATTCAAAACGCTTTTTAATAGAGAAAAAATAAAAAATAAAGGGAGGCAGGCTGTGAGGGATTTTTGAAATTTTGTGGAGAGGAGGAAATTTAGACGACGTAACGCGGAGTAAGAAGTCGGTGGGCGCTCAGCCCCGTTCACTCTCTAAAATCCCGCGTTAAACATAGATTAACAACTAAAAATTACAGGCGCGAACCAGCCGTCAAAAGAAACGGCGACGAGCATTCCGGCGGCCTGCTTTCCGGGACAGATTTTACGTTGTTTGACGCAATTTCTGCACCGACTTTCTGCCTTCCTTTTTTTCGTCACGCTCCCCAATTAATTTCACAGGTCGACCGATCGATTCCCGCTCCGTTTATTAAAGCTCCCCCTCACAAATCTTTCGTCTCTCAAAACGTATCCTAAGAAGGAAAAAACACGGTTTTGCAAAGCCAGATAAGAAATATTATCTTCTTCTGACGTCGTCTTCTTGGTCTGCAGCAGAGCATCGCCGCGGCGCTATATAAAATCTGCGTGAAGATTTTTCCACACCTTCATATTCAGGTTTCAATCCTCCTTGCCGCTGTTTCATTTCGTAATCTGGTTTTATCGTCTTTTTTTTTGGTGTTTGGCGCGTCCTGCTTTCAAACCCCGGGCTTTAGCGGGCTAATTTGTGTATCGTGGGCAAGGTGCTTCAAATATTAAAGCCCTGCTGCATTCTTGTACGTTTTTTGTCCTTGAAGATTGGATTTTGTGGTTTTGTTTTGTCCAGTCTGGTCTATTGTTTGAAAGGATTTATCCTAGAACCTGTAATATCGGGTTTCGTTTTTTCCGTAGGGTTTGGGATGATAAAATCGGGGGTTTGAAATTCCTTTTAAACTGAAAACCGAGGCGTTTCTGGTCGTAGGGTTTGAGATAACCAGGTCTAGGTTTTGAAGGGATTAGCTTTAAGTTTATTAAAAAATACGTTGTTTGACATGATTAGACTAAATATTTTTTGACGTTCCATTGTTTGAAATCCCATTCCTGATATTTATTTTTGGGGAAAGTCGTGGGTTTGCCAGGATTGTTGTGCAGGCTTTATTTGCACAAATCCGGGGTTTGAAAATATTACCCTGCGTATATTTAAAACTCCAGAGTTTTAAAGCATTAGAGTCTGCAGTAGTCTTGAATATCTGCGGTTTGAGGTGGCTTTGCCTGCAGATATTTGGAAATTCCATGGTTTGATAGGATTTAGCCTGCAGATTCTTGTGCAGTCTGAGAGGTCCAAGATTAGGAGCCTTTTTTTGAGGTTTCGAACGCCGATCATGGTTTATTTTTGAGAAGATTGTGCTGCCATTAAATCTGCCACATTTTCTGTTCGAGAGGCTTGTATTTGTTCGCTGTTTGACTCAAAGATGCTCAAGAGGAATGCCTGGCAAGACGTTGAGGCGACGAAAGGCTTATCTTCAGCCAAAGAGGTGCATTTCAGGGGCGTACGCAAGCGGCCGTGGGGAAGATTTGCAGCAGAAATAAGAGATCCTTGGAAAAAAACGAGGGTTTGGCTTGGGACATTCGATACGGCCGAAGATGCTGCCCGTGCTTACGATAATGCGGCGCGGGCTCTTAGAGGCGCAAAAGCGAAAACAAATTTTCCTGTTCCTTGTGACGATCAGAGCACAAGCCAAAGCAGTACGGTAGAATCCTCCAGTGGGCAGAAAAACGGCCTTTCGAAGAAAAGCACAGGCACAGCAGATCTGAACGGAACAGGCTCTCGTTTTGTCAAAACCAGGATCTCCAAAGGCGGATTTTTCAACGGCAAGCGGGCTAATGACGAAAAAAGCACTGTATCGAAAAGGTACAGGCGAGGGAAGGTTGCAAATGGCGGCTACGACTGGGCAAACGGCGTAATGCCGCCGCCTTTAGGGTTTGATGATGCGGCTTGCCATAGCGACTGCGATTCTTCGTCATCTGTTGTGGATAATGATGCCCTTGACGCCGCTTCTTGCGACGAAATGCCGTTGATTGAAGGTAATTCGGAGATGGTTAGGGTTTTTAATCAATCCGACCAGCGGAAAATTTTGTTGCCGGATTTGAATCTGCCGCCTTCTGATTATGATGATGACGACAAAGACTACAGGGATTTTTGGGGCATATCCTTGCGGCTGTGATGGTATGTTCTTGTTCTTTTATCCCTCAAGTTTGTGGTCGCAAACTCTAATTGAATCCTGCTTTTTTTGATGAGTAAGCGTTGTTAGTTTGTATTTGACTCTCTGAATCTGCGGGCTCTTCGTCTGATTAATGTAAATGGGCACTCTTGCCTTGGAACTTTTATTCCTTCCCATGTTTCAGGGAAATCAGTGAAAAAGAATGCTCTAGAAATACTACAGAAAATTGTAATCCCATTTTTTGTGTCATAGGATCATAGGCAGATCTATATAATCTTGAGACTGGTAGTGGAGTCCAAAAGGTCTCAGGCTTAGGTATATAAGCCTTTTTTCTTTTTGACTGTAATGTACAAAGAAGAAATGGGTAATGGAATATAGTCTTTAGTTATACAGGCTATTCTCTTTTATGATCAATGAAATGGGTGTGAGATTAGGGTATGTGGTATTCTTTTGTTACAAAGCTCTTTTCCACTAATAGGCCATTCTTTTCCTGTGGCCGTTAATGGAATCACTTCGCATATTTAATTACAGAAATGCATATATTACAACTGGAAAATAGATTTAATACTTGGATGAGTAGGTTTCTCTGTAATGGACCTCAATCTGCACCTAAGTTCAATGGTGTGTATGAGGTTTTAATGTGTAGGCTATGGTAATTTTCTTTTATTAAGAGATTTTTTAATAGTAGATCACATAATACAAGAGACTTCTGGAGCAACCTGTGTATTGAGAATCACAAAACTCAATGTTTTGGTTACTTTCATCATCCGTCGTCCATTGTCAGGAGAATAAGCAACATTACACTACTTTCCTTGTTGTAAGACAATAAGCAACAGTACACTACTTTTTTATTGTAAGACATAAAAGTAACCGCCTTTACTTTCTATATTGGGGTAATGCATTGATGCAATTGCAAAGTAGATATAATATTTGAAATGATTGCTTTTCAATGTACTGTGAACTTTAATGTGCACCGATTCTAAGGAGTGTGTGAGATGAGGTCCGTCTGTTGAAAATTTTGAAACTGTATTCTCTGGTTCAGATGGTTTTATCTACAGGCGTCTTAAATTTGAAATTAATCCCATTCTGTATGATTCTTTTTGTTTCAAATTTTCATGTATTATGATGGCAAGCAAGTCTGTAAATCTGTCTATTTGTGCGTCATGCCATTACATAGCTCTTAAGTCAAATGAAATTTAATGAAATATGAATATGCAAATATTTGTTTGTCTTGTAACATTATATAGTTAGCAAGCTGAATAAAATCACATATTTTGACTGCAATACCATGCATTATGGATAAAGGTATATTTACAACCTGATTGGGCCTGATTAAAAGGTAAATGAAAAAAGCATTCCTCTTACTGTCGCCAAATTGGTGTCTCCATGATGGTCACCTGAAAACTAGCTTTACTTTTTATAGTTGGCGTATCAAATGTAACAGTATGGCCACAACTTTATGCATAATGAATGCTAATATATGTGTAGTCTGTCCAATACCATTATGTAGATGGTAAGTCAATCAAGATTTTGTGAATATTGACTTGATACTATTATATTGTTAGCAAGTCAAAAGGATCTTGTTTTATCATTTTAAGCCATTTGCAAATATCCTGTTTGGAAGGTATTTTGGGCCTCTGCATAATCTCTGATTCCAATGTCTTTCAGGTTTTGGTTTTGCAATCATGATTTTATGTGCAGGGTGCAGGGCGTTTGACTGTTGATAAAGGTGAAACACTGAAACACACATTGTGTGCTTTCTTTATAAAAGATCCGAGTTGCCATTAAATTGTGTTCTTATGGATTGAGGTAAAATGAGTCACTGAGGAGTTAAGAGTGAATTACCTGTTATGTGCATTATTTGACCGGGCAAATGTGCGTCCAACTGTCCATGGTAAAGACTCTGAGAGGACTCTTTATTAAGCAGGCATAAAAATGCTGGGTTTCATTTTAGAAGTGAGCGCTTCTGCAGTGTGGGTTCATAACTTCACACCTACAAATGAAGTGGATTCACCAAAAAATTATATTGAAAATGCAGTCACAAACTTTCAACTATTCACAGAAGAAATTATGAATGGTTAAAAATAACTCTGACAGTAGAAATTATGAACATTTAAAAAGAATGACTACCTGCAAGGGGTAGATGTTTCCTGGTTTTAAATTTTTATGCTCTACAATACTGTAAGATGAGAAATCATATAACCAGTGCCTGCAAAGGGGGTATTGATGTTTCCTGCTTTTTAAATTATTATGCTCTACTAACTGTAAGATGAGAAATTATAATCAGTACCTGCAACGGGGTATTTATGTTTCCTGGCTTCTTATGCTCAAATGCTCCATATCTTTTCTTAAGACACATTTGGAATAAGAAACCATTTAAGAATCTATCCTGCTATCTACCTTTTGACATTAGATAATATTTGAAGTGAACATTGCTAACTATCTAGAGAAAGCAAAACCAAGATCATTGTGGTTTATTGATTTATTCTATTATCTATAAGTCGGAATATGTGCTTTTAGAAGAGTAGAGTACTTTCATAATGTTTGATGACAGCTGAGTTCATCCACCTCAAATTAACTAATAAATTTGTCACTTCTTAAAAGCGGTAACAAACATTTTGACTGTAATATCAATTAAGAGGTGTTTTCGGGCTTTGTTTGTCAGAAATGCAGCGTTCAAAGCACAAATACTGGCTTATTACCCCACAGATTTTTAGAGCTCGTCCGCATCAATTGTCTATGAAATCAGAAAATTAAAGCGGTAACAATTGGTCTATAAAATCAGACAATTAAAGTGAATATTATATTAAGTTTATGGGCAATTGTATGTTATAGCTGCATATAAATAAACGACTTTAAGTTGAGTGAAAGGAAGTAAAGGCCAAATTGGTCTGTATCTGAAGGGCCTGTCAAAGTGCATGCGTTAATATTAATGCTATTATCTATGGGTTCGTGTTTTAAATGAACGGTGGTTTTTAAAATAAACTCGTATATCTGTAGTCCCTGGGACCAGAACTGTTTTAAATTATGGTTATTCTATATCCAAAATATTTCAACATCTAGCATGGTCTAAAGCAGAGAAAGCTTTCGTAATTTCTAAAAGTGGAATGCTATTGGCTTTGTATGCTTGCGAATTTGTTGAAGTAGAGATACAATATTTAATCTATATGAGAGATTGGAAAAAGCAAGCAGAGAAAAACAGCCCTAAAATTTTCTGAAAGTAGAATGCCATTGGCTTTGTAGGAACATCGTTGGAAACTTGTGGGTGTAAAGATAATACTAAATTTGTAAAGCCAAAATATTTTGACTTCTTGGGATATGATAAAACGAGGAATTGTTTTCAGGTGTCATTCTTTCCAGTCGTATGCTGGTAGCTACGATCATTTCTCTACTTGCTTCCCCTGGGCCCTAAACTGGGCCCTCATTCCTATTATGTGGCTTGGCAGGATTGTTTCTCTGCTTGCTTCCTCTGGTCCCTCATCACAATCAGAGGCCCAGTTTCTTTCTGGGTCCGTCTCTTTTTATAATTTAGTTATAAGTTTTTGGATAAAAATGGTTCCATGGAACGTTGTTTTATGTTCTAAATAAATGAAATTAAGGGCTTTCATTTTTGGGCAATAATTTTTTTGTATGAAATTGCACGAAGCATTGGTAAGACTCGGTCCAGGTACTTGTTTTTGCCTTAACTGTCAAAACTCACTCTGATTTATGTTCCTTCGCCGTTGCCTGCCCAAATTCAAATCTCAGTGAGCTTCTTACATGTAAAGTTGATAATTGTCTCTCATGCCACCAGGTTCGCCGTTGCCAATCTTCCTTGGTGGTTGGATTTCTAAAATCTAATAATGTAACGCTTTAAAAAACACAAACAAACAAAGACGACCTAGGAGAACCATATTGTTCAGTTCGAGGTTGTCACACGACCTAGGAGATTTATGCTTGCAACGTTAGGATCGTGTGGATGGGCTAGCCATTTGGCCACGGCGGTTGCATAGAAAATACTTTCGATTATGCAATTTTATTTTATTTTTTTAATATATATTATTGTCTGGTTGTTAAGAGGGCACTTCTGGGAACTTAGAACAAATGAATCAGTTGACCAATCGGTTTCATAAATGATATTCAACAAACATAACTTGAATGAAAAGCAAGTCTTATGTTTTGTTTGGGTAACCTACTTACCACCCCTGCCTTTTGTGTAGACTTAGGTAGCGTCAGAGTTTTATAGCAAATAAAAAGGCCATAATTTTGCCTTTTCGAGTGGACCAGCATGGCATATTTAATTTCGATAAAAGGCATTACACAAGGGATTAGCTTTTGTTGGTTGTTTTCAGCTGAGGGTCGTCTTTCGTTGTTGCCAATAGCGAGCGATGGGTTGGTGTTGATGCATATGGAAGGGATGGTTCTCGTCAGTGAATAAGCTTTGGGGATGTTTTGGTTTGGCAAATGACCGTTGGTTATGTGATGATATAAGATGTTACAATGTAGTTTTTTTTATGGATGATATTTGTATGCATCTAAATTTGCTTGCTTTCTCCAACTTGTTAATTATATTACTAATTCCCTCTAATTTCAATTAATAATTCACTAATTAATTATTCTTGTCACTATTCCACTGAACATAGCCCATATAACATCTTTTTAGTCAATTATCTAAGTCCCCTCTTCATATTTCATATCCCACAAATATTCCACATTATTATTCCTCTCATTTCTTCTTTTATTAACATTCCCTTTGCTTAATAAATCTTTCCATGCTCACTTGTGAATTTTAAATTGCTAGAAACCTATTTACCTATCCCTTAGGTTCCCCTGCATGCCTATAGCCTAGTCTCCACCACTCTTTTCCATTTCTAGAGAGTTTTCTGTTTAAAGAATTTTAAATTCCCTAGAATTCTCTCCTTTTTTAGAGTTTTTTTCGTTAGAGACCTCCAATGAATTTTTAATTCATTGGAAAATCTCCCTCCTTGCCCTATTTAAATCTATGACTATGTTCATTCTAAATAATGAAAAAAATCTAGTAAAATTTAGTTCATAATCTTTTAATCAACCTAGTCTATCGACGAGCTATTTTCCATCGCTGTAACTTCAAGGTCTGAGTTTACATCAAGCGATCAAGCTTAATCAATTTGGAGCAAGATTGGGGGGTCTAAGAGGTCATAATGTTGGTATAATTCTATTTTGAATTCATTTTTGTTTGCATTATGATCTTGCTTGTTTCAAAGTTTGAAGATTGGCTTTTTGAGTAAATTTTTATATAATTTTCATATTTTACATCCTTGACAATATCTTTGTGTGCATATTTGCTCTGTACATTCTTTCAAGTTTATCTCATTTTGCATCTTGTCCATCTCTCATCACCCCTCATCTTAGTCTCATACTAGTTTAGTCTCATCTATCTATCACTAGTCATACCTTCATCCTTTTCATACCTTAATCTAGTCTTGGTATCCCTCCATCACGTCTTATCAGCGTCTTAACTTCATGCTCTTCACTTAGCATTAATTTTCACTAGTGTCATATTTATTACTTAAGACTAAAATCCACCTTATCCATAACCAATGTCGGTCACATCATAGTCCTTTTTATAACCATATCCTCACATAACTTTGACTTATTCATTCTTAGAGTCAGTGCGAACCATATTATCCATCACAAAACCCACCTCATCTTAGTCAATTACCTGTCACTTGTCTTGACCTTGGCTAGCCTAATCACCTTGTCCACCACTTTATCCCTTGCAACCTAACCTAATCATAGTACAACCCATCTTTATAATACTAGTCATCATATCATGTCTGTAGTCATATGCTAGTCTTCATCTACATTGGCAAACAACTATTTCCACATCAGGATAAGAGAATGATAGGATTGGATACTATGTATGAATGATATCTATCAAGTTCGACTCATACATAGTATCCAATCCTATCATTCTCTTATCCTAATCTAACCCTGTCATCGTCTAATCCTCCTTAAGTTGAGTATCCTAGTCTTGAGTTAGTCTTATTCTAGTCAATCCGTAGTGAAATCAGTCTCTTGGGTCAGTCTAGCCCCTCATCAAGTCCTAGAGCTTGTCGTAGCTCACTCAGTCGAATCTAGACAAAATCATTGAAAGCCTAGCTCACAGCGTAAGTTGATTTCCTTCATCTTGTCTAATCTCATCTCACATCACATCATATCAATCTCAGGTCAAACACGAGATTAGATTAAAGCAAGCCTTTTATCCAAATCTATTCCACACATCTCATCTTCATCCCTCAATCTTTCCATTCAATCCCTCACACCTGTCGATTGGGGTCGACAAAACACGTCATTTGTACTTTCTCCCATCTTGATCCATGGCTTCCAAAACAAAGTTGGAGACCCTAATTGATAAATGCCTCATGGCCAATAAGGATGTGATGTACTCCTTCCCTGCCTCCTTGAGATGAGCACTCCACATCCTACAAACTTTGATCGCGTCTAATCAACATTACCTCCAATCTGCACCCATTCTCGTCTATCAAATCCTAGTACCACCTAGTCCCATTTGACCCCTCCATCCACCAATCATAGCCAATCGTTTACCCCTTCCTACACTAGCAAAGGGAATCCCTGGTCACCTCATCATCTATTAGTTTGACCACCCAATCACGACAACAACCATCTGATCTAAAGTCCAATGCTTTCACATCCAAGTCATGAAGTGAAGAGAGGCCCTATAGTCCTCTTCCTATATCTTTAGAATCCCTCTTCCACAAACTTGTCATAAAAATGGTCTATCCACCCATACAACATCTTGATCCCACCAAGCCTAAGCCCTCGGTATAAAACTAACTAATACTGTGGAAATACTATCTCACTAACTGTGTATATCATTGACCCTGGGGGCATACCATTAATCAATGTCGTAATTTCCAAAACTGTCCAAGACCTCATCGATCGTGGTGAAATCGAAATTGAGAATGAATCAGATAGGTCTTCATCTAAGGGTGAACAAGAAGTATGCCAAGATTCTTTTTTGGATCACGATCAAGCCCTTCCCTTTTTGAGCCAAGGTCACGACGTCGAGTCCATCTTTCATTGCCCACCTCTCTTTAACAAATCCTCCATCGATGACAAGTTTGTTTCCCATCATCCTAGTCCATTTTCTAATCAATCCTCCTTCCATGGACCCATATTTGTCAAAACCATTGCCCCTCCATCATTTTCCTCTCGCTCATCATATCAAAGACCCCACATTGAGAGGTCACTTGCGGACAACGAATCCTATGTTAGTAGCATTGCATCATGTACATTAGAGTCAACATTGGAGACAATAAAAGTCTTATATGCATCAGGGTCATGTCCAACACTGGTATCTAAAATCAGGGTCTTTGTCAAAATCATCATCCTTAATTAATGTTGTAGATGGTGACTATGCCTATCTTTTTGAGGATACCTTCAATCCAGATGTCAACCAATCACAAGGCATATCTTTTGATCCCAATTAGGGTGACGAAATCATAACAAAGTTTTTACAAGCTTTATTTGTCGAAGATAGTTAAAGTGGATATGATCTTGTGTCGAATTCATCTTATAGATAGTCTTACTAATCCTTTTGTTGACCTTGAGGAGATTTTCTTTGATGTCAAAATTGGGTCTCCTAGGAACCTCTATGAGGACTATGCGTCCCACCATCATTCATTGACCTCATCGTAACATCTCCCCCATCTTCATCCATCATAGACCCCTTTCTCCTTGTCAATGATCATTTAATCACCTCCCTCCATAGGGACAAATAGGGACATACATCGTTGGAATCTTCCTCGCACAACATATCATGTGCCAAAAATATAAGGGACCAAGACAATAATATTCAAATAATCAAGCCTAAAGTCAATCTTGATCCATCAATAAATTAAGAAAAATTGAATCAACCTAGACAAAAAGTGTCTTCCCCTAGTGAAACCCTATTTGAGGGACTAGAGGACCATTAAAGTCAAAATAATCATCATCTATCAAGTCAAAAATCAATCTCCTATAGTGAATCCCAAATTCAAGGACCAGGGGGCGGTTGAGAAATGATCAAGTCTGAAGATCAAATCCTTGTCAAAAGCACTATTAGTATGGTCAATGATCTTTCACATAATTGGATCAAAGATGAACCGCAAAGTCAAAGTTTCTTGGATCTCTTAAAGTCTTTTGTCATAAGGCACCAATCTCCAAGGATGTGTGCAACCGCTAGTCCAAACTCCAATTCACCTATCACACCTCCATATCATGATTTTTTCATCCATTCGAGTCCTATACATCACCATCAAATCCAAACCCTAAATTTATCCATTCCACACCTCACAAATCCAGGCAACATTGTCTCTCGTAGGGGTGACAAAGACACTTGGTCTAGATGTTTGGAGGGGTCTCAATCAAAAGAGTCAACAAAGGTCACAACGACATCAATATATCCAACAACGAAAACAAGATCTTAACATTACATTTCTTTAGAACAGGGGTTCACTGAAGATTAAAAAAACATCTACATCATGCATCTCGCTTGCCTTTAATAAATTGAGATACTATTGAATTAAAAAAAAATAAAAAATAAAAAAATCATTAGTCCAATGGTGAAAACTAGTCTTCTGGCACCTTGGGCAAGTACCATGATGAAAATTTATTTATGACGTTATGGCAAAATAGTCTATTGTCCGCATTGTACCTCAACACTTGGGGGCAAAATCCATCCCTTGTAAATCCCATCCATATCATCCTTGTCTATTTTATCCCTCTATCCTTTATTCCTACCCATCATCTGCGATCATATTATGCATCCTATTGTGTCCATTTCTTCTAGTCTTGACCTTCATAAGTGAGTGGAAGATGTCTTGGGAAATGTTTTGGAATCATCTTGGCATTTCCTCTAATGGACACTCAAGTAACTAGATATCTGGGTCCTTCACGATGTGGTCAGTGGCGATTCCTAGTCCATTCTTCCTTGCTACTCACCCCCTTTTCAACATCACCTTCATTCTTTTGTCATCCCATCCATCCTCATCCTGGTTGCTAGGCATAGTATTCCCTTTGCTAGTAACCCCCTTTGTATAGTGTATATTTGTACTCCAATGAGCCTTAAAAATTGAAATATTTTAAAAATAATTTTTTTTTTATAAAATATGGAAAAGCCAAAAATATTCAAAGTTGTCTTGTCTTATGCCTATTCCCCCATTTGCATCCATCTCTATGCCCTGCACCTGTCATTTCCACAAACAAGTCATAGCCAACCATCCTACTATTGTTTTTCATCCTTATTCCAAACCGGGCCAAATATAGTCTATATTGAGCTAGCATTGACCTAGTCTCACTTTAGCTTGATAAGTCCCAAGCATCTCATCTAAGTTTAAAACATGGTCAATCCGCAAGTCAACTAGCCCCTATGTTTAAGTTGAAATTTGATCAAGCACACCCTATTCACAACCCCATTGCATCCTAAACTTGATCAAGGCAAGTCTATCCATCCTTATTCATTGGCATCAAATTTCATCCTCATTCAACCCATCCTTATACATTTAGACAAAAGACAATACCCTATTTTCCTAATGCGTATATATTTGTGTGTTATTTGTATGATCTGTATGTTTTTATTTGTCTTTTTGTCTGTATTCGCTTATTTGTAAATGTTTGTCTATATATATCTTTTGTCTTATTTTGATCTTTGTAGCATAAATATTTTTGTCTAATGGGCAAGGAACGAGGATGCTATGGTGACACCAAAAATTATAATGATGCTTTTAGGTGCCCTTGATGATGCAAAGTTCACTATTTGCCCCTTTTATACTTACACACTTTGGCATAATGTCCTCTTGGTCATACGTATATTTGGGGCATATTGCCCAATGTCATATTTACATTGGATTGCTTAATCTATGATGAGACCTATTATAACAATGATGGCTTGACAATGGACTACACATCATTTCTTCTATCCTCTATTAGCTGCCTAATCGTCTAATCAATCATCATCCCATCATCAATATGATCATTCAGGTCCAATCATCTAACCCAACCACATGTCATAATATCTAACATCTCGTATCCAATCACTTCTAGTCTTTTATCTTCATGTCTAACATCTAATTCAAATTTGAGACTATGTAGGCAACACTCAGTCACATGATGTGTCTAATGTCAGCTCGATCGATCTCTTTCACCCCCCATCATTCGTCATCGTATCTATCTTGTCCTTCATCATCTTTGAATCTTACATCAGTGAAATACTTGAGCTATAATATTATCATTAATCAATCACCATCCCTATAATCATCTCCCCAATCTTCCCATTTAATTGCCCACATCTGTCGATTGGGCCCAACAAATCACAACATATATCTTTTCTTCCAACAATCATCCATTATCACTGATTGGTCAACTCATCATTTAAAGTTTACAATTTCCTCCTTTGATTGGGGTATGATTGGGGTCGTAACTTTATTATCATCTATCGCTCCCTTGCATGTGTCCTAGCTAGGGGCATCATCGCTATTAATCACATTATGGGTTAGTGATTGGATTGCATCGTAGTCCAATTCTTCCCATTTGTCCTTTGGTCACTCAATCATATCATTTCTTCTCTCTCATCTCCTTCATCATATCACTTGACTTTAGCTTTGAGCTACACATCGTCAATCCTATTCAATCACTATCTTATTTTGGTCCAATGCTCTCCTAACATGCATCCTTGCTTGGGATATGTCAAAAGCTCGTGGCCTTTATCATCTTGGTCTCCAACGCTCTTTGGCATGTGTCCTAGCTTGGGATAAGTCAAAAGCTTGCGACCCCTATCATTATAGCCTACAACTCTCCCTTGCATATGTCCTTGTTTGGGATATGTCAAAAGCTTGCAACCCCTATCATCTTGGTCTACAACTCTCCGTATCATGTGTCTTTGCCCTCGAAATGGTGAAAGTTGTGACCTTTTATCATCTTGTTATGGTTGATTTACCTTTAGGATGTGTCAACAACCATGACACCGTTATTTCCACTCCTTGTGTATAGGTCTTTGTTAGGGGCATCATCACTTTATAGTTCACTGCTCATGTCGAGTTCATTTTCTTCCTCATCAATCTCCCATCTAACATCCCAACCCCTTATCTTTTCACACATTCCACCTCTCGTTTCCTCTTTCAAGTGGCCATTCGCCTCCTTCCTCCTTGCATGTCCCCTCGAGGGGGCATCATGTCCACTAACATCATTTACTAACATTCATCCATGAGTATCTTTCTTTTTTGAAAGGCCATTATTCCTTCTATTCCATTCAGTTATAATGCCCTTTCAAAGAGGGGCAAAATGTATGCATCTAAATTTTCTCGCCTTCTCCAGCTTGCTAATTAAATTATTATTCCCTTCTAATTTTGACTAATAATTCACTAATTAATTTATCTCGTCACTATTCTTCCTAACACAGTCCATTTAACCTCCTTTTAGTCAATTATCTAAGTCCCCTCTCCATATTTCATATCCCACAAATATCCCACCTATTATGAATCCCCTTATTTCTCTTCTTATTAACATCTATTTGATTAATAAATCTTCCCATGCCCACTTGTGAATTTTAAATTGCTAAAAACTTATCTACTTATCTCCTAGGGTCTCCTACATGCCTAGTGCCTAGTCTCCACTACCCTTCTCCTTTTCTAGAGAGTTCTCTCCCTAGAGAATTATTCTTTAGAATTCCCTCCTTTTTATCTAGAGTTTTCTTTTCTAGAGGCTTTCAATGAATTTTTAACTCATTGAAAAATCTCCCTCTTTGGCCTATTTAAATCTATGACTCCCTCCATTCTAAATAATGAGAAAACAACTAAAAATTACATGAACCTTCATGCCAATGTCTTGCTCATAATCTATTAGTCTTTTGTCAAACTAATCCATGCAATCTAAGTTTTGAATCAAGTCAATATCATGCTGAAAATTTGAGTCTAAAGGTAATCTAAAATCCATAAACCACTTAAGTCTTTTTCTTGTTTTGATCGTGATTTAGAGCACTTAGCTTTAGGATTGATATGTTGGTTTTGAATGTTCATAATTTTTTGCATTTTTGATCCTATTGACTATATATTTTACTTGTAAATTGGTATTTTGAGTATATTTTGATATAATTTGCATAATCAAATCCAATTGCTCAAATTTTTTCCATCTCACAATAGCCATCTTTTTTCAGTGTGCATCTGATATTAATTTATGTAATGATGGAGAGCTTGGTTTGATGTTTTTTTAACATTGATGAATGGTGGTTTACATACGAGATGTTAATTTATGAGTTTAATATTGCATTGACTTGTGTTTTTATGAACTAGTAAAGTTTTGTGCTTGTAAATGCATAGTTCTTATGAGATATCAATTTTTGAGAGGATGTTTAATATTGCATTGAATATTTTTGTCATCAAAAGCTTGCAGTTCAGGGGAGTAGTTCATGTTGAACTCACATTTTTATGAATTGGAAAAGTTCTTTCTTGCAAATGTGTAATTCTTATTTTGGTTGGCACATATGAAAAGTTCTGTTTGTTTTTGTGAAATATAAATGTGGGTGCATATTCTTTTATTTTTGTTTTTTATTTATCCTATTATAAATTATTAAAACCCTAGGTTTAAATGTCCCAAGGTATTCACAAAATATATATCAATATTTACCCATTGAAGCCATTGACATCTCATTCCTTGCATTGGACTTTGGCCCTTGTACAAAGTATTTAGTATTTATTCATAGTTTTTTATTGCTCTACATTGAAAAAGGTGTAGCATGTTTAAGATTTAGTCTAAAAATAAAGTTCGAATAACCTTGTCCTTGTTTATTTTGTTGTTTGACAATGCTTAAACTCAACCATTATTTGTTTGAGAATGCTTTGTCGGGGCAAAGAGTTAGAGACTATCATTCCAAAACTTTTTTTTGGTGTAATGCTATGCAATCATTGCATTCCATGAAATCATGTTTCTTGGGTTAAACAATTTTGAGTGTGTCATTTCAAAACTCTTTTTGTGCATGTCTTACAATCATTGCATTCCATGCAATCACATCTCTGAGGCATTTTGTCAATTGCTTTTTGTCATGGTCAAGGTATGTTCGAGAGTGTTTTGTTAGGATCAAATATTTGGTGCATTGTTTTTTATAATGTTTTCTTTTTGATATTGATGGCCTCTAGTTTTTGAATTTCTTAATGTTGCAATATGATATGTGCAATTATAAAGTTAATCGAGTGTATCTTGCTTTATTTTTTCATATTTGTGCAGATTATTAGAGTGGCTGATAGTGATTTTTTTTTAGTGTGTTGTTTCCTTCATACTATAGAGGGACAAAATCAAGGCATGGTGCTAAATTTTCTTTCCATTTCTCTTTCACTATTTTTAAATTGTGTGTAGGAGTTGTAGATTACATGTTGTGGAATCTATCGATAGAACTAAGTGTGTATGAATTCTATCATTCTTTTCTTGTGAATACATAGTTTAAAAGCATCTTTTTATGTTATAAATCTTATTTTCCATGTCTTTTTTTTTGGCATGTCTATCGATAGAACAAACTGTTTATGACTTCTATCATTCTTTTCTTGTGAATGCATAGTTTAAAAACATCTTGCTATGTTAGAAATATTATTTTGTCATGTCTGTTTTGTTATTTTTATTTTGCAATATATAGTTGTGGGTTCTTTTTTTGTGCCTCTTTTCAATGCATATTTTGTTTTTGTTTATTTATAAATTTTGTGTTTGAGTATATAGTTTGTTCATATGAAAATGTTTTCTTGCATTGCTTTGCTCTTTTAATTCTTAAGAGGTTTAATACTAGTTTGAATGCTATCATCGATAAAAAGTTGTAATCCAATAGAGTAGACTCGATTTGTACATATGAAAAACATCTTGATGTTTTTATACTTTTATTTTTCATGTCTATTTTGCTTTTTTATTTTCTTACATAGTTGAGTATTTAGTTTTAATTTTGGTTTGTTTCTATGAAAAGTATTTTGTTGTGTTGCTTTGCTCTTTTAATTTTTGAGAGGTTTAATACTAGTTTGAATGTCTTCATTAGTAAAAAGTTTTAGTCCAACAAGATGGACTCGGTTTGCGCATGTAAAGAACATCTTGATGTGCTAATACTTTTATTTTTCATGGTTGCTTTGCTTTTTTATTTTCATACATGGATGTTGGTTTGTTTTTTAAATTTCCTCAATAGTAACAATATTCTAAGTTTATACATTGATGTCAATCCCTTGCTTATGATAATATAAGATGAAATCAAATTGTGATGTTGAATTTTCTTTTCACTTCTCTTTTGTTGTTTTTAAATTTTTGAATATAGTGGTTTATAAATTCTATGTTGTGAATTTTAAAAGCATCTTTTTATGTTGGTAATTTTATTTTCTATGACCACTTTCCTATTTTATTGCAATATAGATATGTGTGTTCATATTTTGAGTTGGTTTTTAATGCATATCATTTTTTTCTTTATGAATTTTATTTTTTAAAGTTCGATAGTGATCCGATCATCCTTTTCATATATTTTTAATTGATATCAATCCCTTGATTTTCATGCATTATTAAGTATGTTTTTAAAGGATGTTCTCAATTTTTTTGACTTGATGAAGCATTTTTGAACATACCTTGGCCATGTAACTGTGGTTGAGCTTTTGGATTGTGCTCACTGTCTTGAATAAACTCTAAATTTTATTATCAAACAACGAATTAGAAAAGATCAGGGTTATTCACAACTCTTCTTTTTGTGTTGAATCTTAAATATGTTATGACTTTTTTTAGTTAAAGCTTACAATTCAAGAGGGTAGATTGAAATGTCTAGCTCAATCTACCCTCTTGAACTATAAGCTTTTATTGATAGAGGGATTCAATGCAATATTAAACTTAATCTACGCTGCAAACTTCTCGACAAAGGTATTTGATGTAATATTAAACTTCCTTTTAGAAATTAATATCTCATATATAATCACATGGATCTTTGCATTTTTACACATAAATTAATATCAAATGTATGTTGGCATAAAAACATTGTTACCCATAAAAGAATATTAATGGCATCTAACATTGAAGCGTTCCATATTTGTCAATTCATCATCAACGGTCATTTAACAAGTCGAAATATTACCAAGGCATATTTAACAAATATTCTTATCCTTTTCACACACTCACACTAATGGCAGGGATGTGGTGGTAGAAAGAAGACTTGATCATCTACCTATTGGCAACAATAAAGAACGATAGTCCAATATGACATATTTAATATGTATTATAAGTAAAATACATATCAAGAATATGTTTGAACATCACCTCATGATATAGAATGTTTCCTTATAGGAATTTTATTTAAAATAAATTTATATATAATTTAAAAATGGATAAAACTAATTATAAGACCATTTAAAGCTATATGTGGATCGTGCTTGGAAAAATCAATTTATTTGTCAATGGTTTTTAAATTATTGGTATGGCTTATGTTAAAGAGAAAATGGTGATGCATGCTACTAGGGAGGGTAATAACAACATTGAGAGCATTTGATAAGAAATGAGGCATATGACATCCTTTTAACATTGAATGATAAAATAATAATTATAGGATAAACACTATGTACACTAAAAGCATTTAATTAAAAGTTGATTATGAAAAATATAAATGATTTTGTGTTCGTTACACTAAGGGATTAATGTTTGTATCAGTTTCTCAAACATCTTTTGAGATCGAGCCTCATCCACTAAAAGGGTTCCTTATGTTCACACCACACTTCACCTCCCCTAATGTGTGTGATTACCCAACTTGCATGTAGTTCATAGGACTTGAGGAATTATCTAGCCACAAATAAGAGTAAGGGGTCCAATACTTAATATCTACTCTAGCTTGTAAACAATGAAGCCCATATTTGTCACCTATGTGTACCTAACAAGAGGCTTTACCCTGGTTTCCTTGAGGTGGAATAGGAGAATCTTGAATACTAATGAATTCTCCAATGTAGATGTGAGCGTGAACTTTGGCGTGAACTCGTATTTTATGGCATGGTTAGGCATATGTTAATGTTAATTATTGGTGCAAACTTGTCTTTGATGGCAAGGCTAGGCATTTATTAATGTTAAATATTAGTGCAAACATGTCTTCTATGGCATGGGTAGAGAATGATATCCATTATGTTAAATCACAATGGGATGATGATGCATCTTCTAGGATTGCATCTTTGTAGGAGTTATCTATAATTCACTTTGGAATAGAAAGGTCACTTGATATTAAAATAAAAATAACTTGTTCTCAACACCTTGAATAGAAGATTGCTATATTGGAAGTTATTAATCCACTTTCTTGAAATATGTATGAAGACAATTATGGCACAAGATACATAACTTTATAGTTTTACTTATTCTATTCTCTGCTCATCTTTATATATATATATATATATATAGGGTTGAAAGGGGCCTTTATCTGTATAAAGATAAGATCAAGAAATATAGGCTATTTAAAATAGCCTATGGTGCTTTTGATTATAAGGGTTCACTAAAGGGGAAAAATGGAAGAGCATACACACAACATTTCTCTTTTTGCCAAACAAAACCTAAGTAAACAACTATTGTAAACAATAATTGACAAGTGTGTTCAATTTTAAGACCAAACAAAATATTTGGTGGTGTTCGTTTGATCCCTTGGTCTTAGTTGCAAACTTTGAAAACATTCACCAAAGCATCTAAATTCTTTGTTAAACACCAAAACAAATTTCCTAATTGATTTTTAAGCATGAAAAAGGTGATTTAATCATGTTTTTATCAAATGTCAAGCTTGGTCTTGCAAAAAAAATGTTAGCTTGTCCTTTAGCTTTGAAGCTTTTTTTAGCTTGAAACAATGAACTTTGGAAAAATAGCTCTTGGGTTGTGTTTTAAGAAAAACATAGTGACCGACATCGGTTATTACAACTAACGATGGTTACTTTGGCTAACTGAGATCTAACTGATGTCAATTTTACTAACCGACATCAGTTAAGCTAGGTAACTGATGTCGGTATTACTTGCTGATGTCGATTATTGTGTAAAATTATGGTAAATAAAAATGGCAAAATAAAGTTAGAAAATCAATTTTTGCACAATTTTTAAGGGTCCAAGTGGATATTTTCGAGTTGAAAATGATCTTCTTCAAGTGTGAGATAAGTCTTATCCCATCGAGCGTTCCAAGATGTAGAGAGGATTATAAAGTAAGTTAGTCAATGATTAGTCCATAAATAATGAAACATGCATAAAGAACTAACTAACCAAGCCTATCTATTCCTATGGGAATTACAAAGGATAGCAAGAAATAAATGAAAGAAAGTAACACCATATTACCTTCCTAAATGGATTCACCATACCCATGTGGCTCAAAAACATGTTCTCCCTTGATCAAGCATATTTGTCTTTGTCAATAATGGTGGTAAGCTCCTCCAATGCCTCAAGAACACTCCATAAAACCTAGGCTCATGATTCCAAATCACTAAACTAGCCTATCAATGAAGCTTGCAAGGAAAATCTATGATCAAATGCAGAACCTTGTGGAAATAATTTAACATTATAACTTTGCAATATTCAAGCTTAAAATTCATGTCCATGGCCTCTCTATTTATATATTTTTGAGATTGGTCAAGATCAACCATGACCATCCATCTCAGGATTGAGATGTGTGGCCATGGATAATCCTAATATTTAGAACTAAATCCATAATTATCTTCATCATGAACTTGGAAGAAGGGGCATTAAAGAGGTATGAGAGGCATTAACTAGGCATGGGTGACCCATAATCCTGATATTTGTGGCATTTATGGCCTAGGAATGTCTTCCCAAGAAATGAGGTCACCTGATGATGCAGATAATAGGAATCAATTTTCAAAAATAAATATTCAACAACTCTCATGGAAAATCCACTTAAGCTCTTGATTTGGATTAATTAGCCTTTAACAAGGATAATCAACATTTGTGCAATTATTTGAAAATTGGCCCTCAATTAATCAAAATGGTCAAAAAGTCATATTACTAAGTTATAATTTGACTCGAGAAGAATTAGAAGGTGATGTTAGATGTGCCAGAACTGTATTTCCATTTAGGATGTTTCCAAAATAAAATAACAAAGGTATGTGGTGTGTACCAATGAATTTAGGAGAAAAGAGTGATCTAGAGCACAAAAGTCAAAATCATCATTTTGACTCGAAATGAATTGAACAAAGTTAGCTGACCCATAAATTACATTGCCTTATTTAGGGATACTTTGACCTAAATTAACACTTATAAATAACAATTTCAAACCATTTATCATGTTTTATGGATTTTGATCTAAAATGTGCTTTGAGTGCAATTCGAGTAAGATTGACAATTTCAACACAAATGGTGTTAAGAATTGGATGTCTACACTTTTCTCAGATTTAAAAGTGTTCAAGTGAACTTTGGACTTCCCTTGTCTTGTTCTTCTCTCACAGGCTATAAATATTGACTCTTTTAGCTCTTTTTAGTAGCCTCTATTGGTTAATGGTGAAACTTTGGCCAAATTTGTACTTGAATGACTCTTGAATAAATAAACACGTGATTTTTCCTACTTACATTCTGTGCAATTGAGTTTTATTACAATCTTGTTGGTTTTTTATAATAGAAGATGATCTTTTATAGCATGTTATCCTTGATTATTCACCAAGTGTGCAAAAGAGTAATTATTACATGTATTTTTTAGTGTTCTATTTCAAGTGTATAAGTGTCTTAGAATTGGTCCCTGACTGTATTCTCTCAAGGAATCATTCATTACCCTCCTAAGTATCAAAATACCTTCTTGAACCTAGCTTATGAAACACTGATGTAACAATCTGTCTTGTGTTGTGAGTTTTATGCAAGAAAATATTTGTTTTGGTCTAAGTAGTATAATTTCAATCAATAAGAGGAAATAAAATATTGGTACATCACCTTTTTTTATCTTTCCTAGTTTTTTTCTTCACCCTTTTCATCCAAAGTTGATAAACAAGAGAATACTTCAAAGAGTGCATCAAGGGAACTAGCCCTTCTAGAGACTAATCTCATCAAATTATTATGCATAATAATATAGATGCTTCCATTATGCCACTTGGATGAGGAGAGCTAGGCATCTCCTCAAGGGGTGTAAATACAAGTTACAAAAATAAAAATCCTTTTCCCAATCATTAAATGAGTAATCAATAACCTTCTCAATGAGAACATCATCCTCACAACTAAAAACATCCTCTTTTGTGGCTTATGACCTCATAATCAGCATAATGGATTTCTCTTCATGAAATAAATAAGATTACAAAATCATTCCATCATTGAGATTCATTCTCCCAAAATCACTCTCTTCCCAATTCAAGAAAAGAGGCTCAGACTATGTTTGTTTATATCCTTTATATTCTTATGGAGCTAATCCAATTTGTTTCCCCTAAATATTTGATGCATGTTGAAACATGAGATATTTAGGAGTGACTTTATCAATAGAATTTTGCACACTAGATGGCCTAAGATATGAGAGTTGAGTTTGGACTTGTGCAGTGCCTTGGATGGGCTACCTATGAGACTAATAAACTTAATAGAAGGGTTAATAGGGATTGTTTTTTTTCACTTATTACTTATTGAAGGGTGTTAATTCATTTCCAAATCTTTGTATGAGGCTTTTAACTTCCTACAACTCACTAGGATGTTATAGGTACAAACCACTGAGAGGGGGGGGGGTGAATAAATAGTGGCAAATAATCCAATTTAATTTACAAACCCTTGAAACACTTAAGCATTCAATAAAACCATTAACGAAGCATACAATTTTTTTATAGTAATGAATGATTAAGATAAGAAAGATTACACTCACATAACACATAGATCTATGTGGGAAACCCTCATGGGGGATAAAACCCACTCTCAAGCCTACAAGATCATGGAATATAGTCCTATAAGAAGTATGCAACCAAGAGAATTTAGTGAAACACTTGCTTCACAAGGATCACCTACCCCTAAGGATGGTCAAGTCCTTCTGACATAAATTTAGTGAAACACCTTCTTCATAAGGATCACTTGCCCCTAAGGATGGTCAAGTCCTTCTGACTTGAATTTAGTGAAACACCTACTTCACAAAGAGCACCTACCCCTAAAGATGGTCAAGTCCTTATGACCTAGATGTTGAGTACCCTACCAATGCCTATGATATGAGAAAACCTCTATAATATAATTATCTCCAATATAATGAAGACACCCTACAAATAAAACCCCCTTCACTTCTTTACACACTCACAAACCCTCATCACCAAGCTATGCACTAAAAACATGTAAATATGACACCCTCTCTTCTTTATCTTATCCTTAATATTTAAACATATAAGAGAAATATCATAACATGATAATATGACCTATAGTTCATACACATAATCCTTAACCTACTCTAGTCTATAAATAATCCTTTGGGCACACTCCCTTTCTTCTTTCCTTCGCTCCACAACTCTCACACATACCTAGAAACCATCACCTTTGGTTTCACTATTTATAGAGTCTTCATGATTATCAACTTCTTGGTCAGCCATTAGACATTCCTTAACACTTAAATATTATATCACACTAAGACACAACTCAATAACACCTTCATAGGTTAGTCATAGTATCCATGGGTCACCCTTAAGCAACTACACCTTTCAATTAGGCCTTAGAAGCCCTTATAAGTCTCATGGAGACCTATTCACTCCTTTAACACTTCAATGAGAAAATTAGAAACACAAAACCACTTCCACATGCATAGGTCCACTCTACATGACCTCGATTTCAAATTATTACATTCATCATTACACTCCTCTGTAAATGCTCAATCTACTCAAACAATAGTCTTGTACACACTAACATCATGAACAAATAATTAGTCAGCTTATAAGCATTTTTTCATACTAAATATAAATTTATAAAACATCCAAAATTCATTTAGATCAACCTTAATGAGTCTACAACACTCTATAATAGCTAAGACACATTGAAACATCCAAATACAACCAGAACAAACTCAATTATCCTTCTTGGGTCACTTACAAAACATGGTCAAACACATAGTCAACTTTAGAGCTTAATATATTTGATTGTATGAACAATAAAACCTTATAATTATATTCTCTAGATGTGTCTTGAAGTCCTCTTTAACTTTGATTTTTACATTACCTTCAAATTCATCTTAGATCAAAAGTTATTGGCAAAATATTGATCATTTGTTTTTCCTTTGTTAATTCAAATGCCAATGGTCACTATTAAACATCGAACACTTTGCCAGCATCTTGTGTCCTCACATCTTTGATCAAATACACACCATCAATCTCCTTGAGAGTAGCATAATATTTAACTATTCTAAACATCTGACACTTTGACCTCATCTTGTGTTTCCTTGTAACTTTGAACAAATACACACCATCGATATTCTTAGAAGTAGCCTAATATTTAACTATCAACATTGATCATTGATCTTTGATCAAAAATCCCAAGATCAAGACACTTGTCACTCTTACATGCCTTGTATAAACTACTATCAAACTTTATGTGCTTACTCCACTTGGTAGTCACGCATGCCTTATACACATATTGACTATTTTTCTCAAATGAGCTTCAACCACTTGGCAACCCTACATGCCTTCTGAGCATCTTTTGACATTTTGACTTAATACACTCCACTAATCTCTATCTATATGATCACCTGATCACTATTGATCTTATCTGATAGGTTTCACCCTCACCTTTAGATTTATAATAAGTATAACACTCACTTTTATATCCTTATCTGGTTAGATTAACTTCATGAAATAAATCTATGATGCGATTAAATGCTCACTGTTAGATCTTCCTTTGTAAATTTTGCTAAGTATGGGAACTTAGTGAAATCTGTCTAAGAAGCCAACTTTGCACATTAATAAATTTTGCTACACTCAACATCATGACCTAAAATTTGAACAACATGATCACCTTTCATAGGGGAATGCATCCATATATCAAGATGCTCATATAACCTTCACACATGTGAAATATAATGTCATCAATATGCCTAGTCAAATTTTTCTACCACAGAACCAACTATGCCTAGATGAACATAATTAAGAATCAGATGAATACCATGCACTTATATAATCTCTAAAATTATCCTTGACCTTTGATAAGACCCCTAACACATGCTAAATACTTTAGACCCATCCTTAATCATGCCAAAATTAAAGATCAACCAAGCCTACTTCAAGCATACTAATACAAGCACATGACACACTTTGTCATTGACACCTATACTATCAAGACACTTTATCCACTCACCTGGACACCTCCATGACATCATTGACAACTCTCCAACATAGGAATCATTTCAAATGGGATTTTTTGGCTATCCATTATAGGAAAAAATGATGAAATGGTCTGAAAGGATAGATGCTTAGGTAATAAGGGTATTATAGGGTCAGGTTTTATTTTTCTAGCTAAGACTAGATAATTTTCTACCCTTATAGTGATCTCATATGAATCTAGAAGAGTGCTTCTACCCTTTGATTTAAGCATGATATCAAGATCACTATTTAGAGATATTAAGAAATATAGAAAGGCAACATGGGTTGAAGGTTTAACCAAGGGTGCGATTCTATCCTAGGTTATTTGAAATCTAAGATCAAAATTAGTCATTATCTCATGGGGAGTTCTTCCAATGGTAGTGATATGCTCTATGAGGGTAATATAGTCACTTTTATCTTCAAATTGTTTACACAACCACTCCCCTATTTCATCCCAACCATGGATATAATTTGGCCTTAAACTCCTAAACCATTAGAAAGTTTTACCCTTTAATGAAGATTCAAGGATCCCAACTACTATGTTTTCCTCTTCAACATGGTGGATTGTACATATATTAGCCATGTCTTGGAAATGCTCAACATGGGTAGTAACATCCTCACCAGTGAAGTATGACAAGTTCTTAAGGGTTGACATTGGGATGTCATCATAATGAGCAAGGGATAAGGGGTTGCCTTCATCAAAAGAAACAAATATATAATTTATTGGTATATCCATGAAAAATAAGAACTAGACTCTTTTTGAGTAACCATAAATAACTAACCTAAAACCAAGAAGATTAGAGTCATTAGGTGCTCATAAAATGTCTTTAAATCTATAAATGATCTAAAATTAGAATGATTGATGCTTGTGAAACTAACTCCAAATGATGATATATTGAATGAAAACACTAATAATACTTCAATAGATGATGTAAGAATCATAAAACTACATCTCACCAGGCATGCCAAAAAATGTTGTCAAGATGAAGTTGTACTCTTTAAGGAGGTGTTTTAGGCCTTCTCACCCAATTCACACAGTGGGAACATTTCAAGGCTATGGGTGACCTATGATTTAAGTGAAATTCTAGAGAGGGTTGGTTCCCTTGATGCTACACCTAAAATAACACTAACTCTATTGATGCAAGGAAAAGGGACAGAAGGAAACTAAACAAAAAAAGAGGTGATGCACCAAAAATCTGATTCCTGGCTTGCTTGTTACTTGCACAATAAAACTAAAAGAAACTTACACATACACAAAAATCCTAAATTTATCCTTTTCACATAATTAATTCATATATAGGATTGAAGCTTGATGTAAACACAAACGATGACCTATAAATGAAGGCTATCTTGCATGAAGGTTAGTAAAAATAGACAAAAATCAAAAGGGAAATAAACTTCACCATAAGGAAAGATCAAGAAAACTGAAAATTAACACAAAAATAAAAGAATTAGAGAAGGTAAATCATCTATATATTATCCTCCAAATGCATTCCAAACTTTCCAAGAATATATATTACAAAGGATTACCCATCTTTAAATAAACAATGTATGGGGAGAGAGAGGAGAGGGAAACTTCATGAAGAAGAGGAAAATTAACCACATTCAAAGACATACATGTGATCAATAGTGTAATAATTTTTCTCATGTGAAAAAGGGTCAAAAAATTATATCATCTTAGTAGACAAGATCAAGCAGCTCCATGTGACTTCAAAAATTGTGCCCCACTTCCACATATGCTACATAACAATCAATAGTGAATATTGTTCCCTACGTGTGCAAGGTTAAAAGTTTCTTCCCACTTTTTAATTGGATACCCAACATCATGTGACACCAAAAATGGTGCCCTACTTCCATTTGTGATCCCAATCAATAATAGTAAATTTTTTGTCTTTACCTCCATGTGCACATAAGATCCAAAAGAAGTTTTAATCAATTTTTGGCCTTTGCTAGACATGAAAATAATGGGCCTCATTAGAAATTCAACCCATATCTTGACCATGTGACTCACATCACATGAAATATTCCTTGTGGGCCATGCCACATCACCACTCTACCACATCAACACTTTGTCACATCACAACTATGCCACATCAACATGCATACTCACTGTGAATAGTAACCATAATTAGTATCCATAAATAGTGTTTTGTGAATAGTGATTTATGATTAGTGTTTCAATCCCAATATTAAGCATTGTGTGAGATCATTAAGATCATGAAAAACCTTGTAATCCATTCTATAATCAAATGGTGTTTAGAATAGTTAATATAGGGTTCAAACAAGTTTATAGAGCTGATGACTCTAAAGTTTCTTCTTTGGCTCACACTTAATATAAGGGTGGGTGAGTTATAGGTTTATAGGGACTCATAGCTTATAATAAGTTATTTTAAGGGTGTTTCAAAAATTCACAATCTGATCTTACACCTAATTTTCACATTTAGTCATTCTTTGTTGAGCACCTTCAATTCCATTTCTTTCTCTCATATCTTTCAGGATCTAACAATCGAGGATGATACTCTATCCATGAAAGGATTGAAATTGGATGTGGATCTCTAGATTATAAAGAATTTAGATAAAATTTCTATGGTCATGAATCATCTCCTTGGTACTGATGAACTAATGTTTTTCTATTTTCCCTTTCATTTTTAAGTGCTTTGCATTTTTTTGGCCATTCCCTAGTCATTCATTGGGGCATCTTTGTCTGTTGGTTTTATTTGATATTTTATACTTTTTTATCCATATCATTGGGTTTGGAGACTCTTTTGGTTCTTTCTTTGTTTGGGTGACTTCTCATCATTTTTCTTCTCTTTTTCCTTTTGGAATGCAATTGCATCTTTGAAATGTACTTTCATAATTTTATTAATATGAAGTTACAATTTGTTTTGGGGGGAGGAATGTAAAAATAAAATATTATTGTTAAACTTTATATTATCATACTTTAAATTTATTTTAGAATATAATAAATTATGGCCACTATGCGTCTTCTAAAATTGGTCTCATAACCCTCTGAGTTACCATTTAAAAGTGTTTTAACTTTTTAGGACTTAGATGGTGTAAATCCTATGTTTTTAAAGGGTCGAGTATAGTAAATTAGGGTAGAAATATGCAATAAATAGAGCCACCAATCTATTATGGAATTGACCTAGTTTGACCTTTTTAAAAATAACTATAAATAATGTAAATGGGAACTTAGCAAGAACATGACTGAGATGGATAATCTAGAGGCTAAAAACTGAGGTAGAGTCTGGTCTGACTATTAAAAATAGGATCTAGGTGTCAAAAACCTTTCTAGATAGTAGTACCTTAATTAGACAATAGTTCCATGTGGTACTAATGTCCCTATTTTAGTAGTAGTGTTCTTTGTGCATGACTATTTTGATCTTTTGGGTGCACCTATGTCTGGGTCTATTAAGCCTATTTCTAAGTGCATGAGTTTTAGAACCATGTAGATGACCTATTTTGACTAATTTTATGAACAAAATTATAATCCTCCATGTTTCTAGGGCATCTAATTGATACAAGAAATAAAGTGTGTTTCTTAATGTGATACGTTAGACATATTCAACACCTCATTATGATGAGAGTTGACTGCATACTAATACTGTACAGAGGGATCAAGTTCAATGCAGTTATCCCCAACTAAGTGTTGGTGTAAGTGCACATGAATCTAGTATGATTATACACCTGAGTACTTTGAATGTTCTTGAGATTGGAAATTTGAGTAATCTAAGCTTATAAATATTGTAGATGGTTGTATGCAATAGTAGGGAAAAATATAGATTGATAACCTTAATTATGCATAATTTATTATGAGTTTATATGTGTAATTTGCTTTTTATTTCCATCTAGTGGTTAGAGGGATAAAAGTCATATATATACTATTACAGTACTTGTAAAGGTGTTAAAAGAGGCCTATATGCTTATCGTAGGTGGTCTAGGATTTGTAAAGACATCCATTTGTGGGAAAAGGAGGGAAAGGATAATAGTTCTAAAATTGGGACACTAGCACCATGTGGTGTTACTATCCCTATTATAGAGTTAGTGTACAGGTGGCAAAAACTGAGGCACAAAGGGCCAAAATATAAGAATGAAGGTCTAGGACTGATTTAGGGATGATTAAGAACACTTGTGGCCCACACAAAGGTTGGATGAATATGAAAATAGGACCTAATATAGGTCTAGGGTTAAGTTAGGGATAGTTGGTCTCAAGTAGCACTCTTAACACTCAAGTTCATTTTTAAGTGATTAAATTTGCCCCTCTTTATTATATAAATACATAAATAGTAAAATGACTAGGATAAAGGAAACATAAGTGTACTTGGACTTACCTAAAAGGTGAAGCATGTAAATTTGGATTTGAGTATGTGAAGCATGTTCCATTAAGTGTCTTAAAAATGAAATGTGCATAGATCAGTCCTTACTTAAGAGATATAAAAAGAAAAGACAAAATTGAGTAAACAAGTAAAATTGAGTAAAGCAATAAGAGAGGAAAATAATGAACATACTTTATTGGGTACATGAATCAAAGCATGAACCTTGTGACAATCTATGTGTGCATGTAGATAATGATCAATCAGTGAATATATTAGACTGAGTTGATGGCTTGATTGATCCTCATGTGTGGGTGGCTCAATATATCAATCCAATTTTGAATCCATCATTACCCACCCCTATTTGGTGGATCATGACTTGTGAATGTAGACATCCAATTCCTAACACCTTTTGTGTTGAAATTGTTAATCTTACTCAAATTGCACTCAAATGCCCAATTTATGTCAAAATCACTAAAACACCCTAAATGGTTCAAACTTTTCATTTATAAGTGCCGATTTAGACCAATGTATCCCTAAATAGGGTAATGAATTTCATGTGATTCCTAACTTTGATCAATTTATTTCAAGTCAAAATGACGATTTCAACTTTTTGTGCTCTAGATCACTCTTTCCTTCTAATTCATTAGTACACACCACATACCTTTGTTATTTTGTGTTGGTAACATCATAAATAGGAATATGGTTCTAATGCATCTAACATTGTCTTTTAATTATTCCTAAGTCAAATTATGACCCAATAATATGACTTTCTAACCATTTTGATTAAGTGAGAGCCAATTTCTAAATAATTGCACAAATATTGATTAATATTTTTTAAGGATAATTAATTCAAATCAAGAAAGTGGATTTTCCATAGAGGTTATTGAATATTTCTTTTTTCAAATTGATTCCTATTAACTGCATCACCTAATGACATCATTTCTTGGGAATGCATCCCTAGGCCATAAATGCATAAAATATCTAAATTATAGCCTCCCATGTCTCTTTAATGCCTCATATGCCTCATCAATGCCCCTTATTCCCAAATCATGATGAGGATATTTATGGATTGAATTACAAATATTAGATTAACTCATGACCACACACCTCAATTTTAAGATGAATGGTCATGGTTGATCCTGACCAATCTCAAAAGTCTATAAATAGAAGGCTTCATACTACCATTTTAAAACTTAAATTGTGTAAACTTATAATGATGAAATCTCTCCAAAATTCCTTTGTGTTTTGATTTTTGTTCTATTTTCATTTGGATTAGCTTCATTTGATAGGCAATTAGATAGTTATTATCATGAACCTAGATTTTATAAAGTGTTCTTGAGACATTGGAGGAGTTTTACCACCATTTTTGATAAAGAAAAGAATGCTTGATCAAGGGGATAACATGCTTGGATCCACCTTTGAGTAATGGAGTCATTTGGGAAGGTAATGGTTTGCTTTCTTTCATTTGTATCTTGTTATCATTATCAATCCCCACATGAATAGTTTGGATTGATTTGTTTACCTCTTTATGAATTTCTCTTTGTTTTATTAACAAATGCTTGACTAATCCAATCTTGTAATCCACTCTCCATTTTAGCACATTCGGTGGGACCACACCCCATGAATTTGATCAAATAGCCCCTATAAATAATCTACTACTCATTTTCATGTACAATCTTGGAGTGTGGGAGCAAGGAGAGTGAAATTTTTTCTCAAAAACATGTTTTGATGGAACTCATGATATTGTCACTATGGAGTTATGATATTGTCCTCTAGACCAAAATCCCATAACTAACACAATCATAGTTTTGTCTTTCAATCATGATATTACATTTCAACTATGTTTTTTGGACTAACATTTTCTCTGTTTTTAGCTCAAGTTGTGATATTGTAATACTACTACTTGATAGTAATGATATTGCAATATTGTGACTTGATATTAATGATATTGCAATACCATGATTCTCTAGTAGTGATATTGTCGGTCCAAGTCATGGTATTATGGTTAAACTGTTAGTAGTTAAATGACAATACCATAACTCTCATAGTTGTGATATTATATTATAACTTGTGTTATTATCAATATGAGTAGCAATATTATTAATTTCTATTGACTAACCTATGAGTTGCAATATTTTGTTAACCAGTCATGAATTTTTAGAGTTGTGGTATTAGATTGGGGAGTCACAGGATTGCACTATGTGAACCCAAGAGTTTAATTTTCAAAGTTACTTTATCATTTTAAAAAGTGTTTCAAATCTAAATTACATGCTAACCATTTTCTTACAAGGTCTACTTGGAAAGTGATCCATTTGTGCTTGACTAATATTTTTAACCTCTTTTTAGGTGATTAAAAGGAATTAGGAACATTTCCATTTAGTGATTAAATAAAAATTTCTTATTTATATTGAATGTTTTTTAGTTGTTCTTTAAAAGTTTTTACAACTTAAGGGCAAGGGGCCAAAAAACACCACCAAACATTTCAATTTAGTGCTTTAAAATTGAACTCACTTCAAGTTTTGTTTTAAGTAAGTCATTTGTCATTGTTTGCTTAGTTTAAATTTGTTTGAGAAAAAAAGGAAGTTGTGGATGTATGCTCTCCCCCTGTCTCATATAGGGAACTTGTGGGATCAAAAGTGCCATCTTCATTATGAATTGCCTTAGTCCAAGGCGTAAAAGAGATGTTATGAAGGCTCTCCCCAAGACCTTTATGGCTTGGGTGATCTATAAATAACCTTAAATCTCTTTTACTTGGTTTTTATTTCATTGCATCTTGGCTTGTGAGGGGGACTTCATTACCTCCCATAAGTTCTATAGGGAAGCTTTAACTTGGGACTTCATCTCCCAACATCATCTTTAACCTCTCTCCATGGGGGGGGGGGTATATGAATTAGGATCCCCTCATTGGTATCATGGTTTGAGTGGTTAAACCATATCCATTAATAGAGATTAAGTCTATGATGTATGATCATGTTGGACATCACACTACACTAAGCAAGTAACGAATGTACTGGTTATAAAAAGGGCAAGAATTTTTTACAACAAGCCATATGACATGTTTTTTCTCTTGTTTTATAACATGGAAGTTGGTAGACATGGTATCCATCTAAAAACATTCAAAAACTTGTTAGTTTAGTTAGCCTCACTTTGCCACACCTTGTCAGTTTAGGGCTTAAGATGATTAATTAGTTGGTTTGTCTTTGTATTAGATTACTTGATATTATTTTGGGTCAAAACTTGATTTTTAACAAAATGTCATAACCAAAACATATCATCCACAAATTTATTGAATAAGGAGGTGTTACACTGTCCAAGTGAAAATAATATTTTTCCTTGTTTAAATTATTATTTAAAACGTTATGTCATATCATCCATTATGGTATAGTTATGCTACCCGTTTGAGTCTAGATCATTTTCAAAAAATTTCCTATGTCCCTCATTGATAATTTGAATTTGGAATTAGACTTTTCTAAGTTTTAAAGGTTGATGTGTTGAATTGAGTTTGTCATTTGTACTTGACTTGTTCTAACTTGGGTTCAATTTCCCATTTAAATTGAGGGTTGTTTACAGACTCATCATCACATTATCATCTTTGTTGGAATCAATTCATCTTGGGTATCACTCATACTTTGAGTCTTAGAACACATTTTATACTACCATTCCTATTACCATGTGGCAACATTGTATTGCCCATTTGGTTCTAACTTTATACTTAGAAATTATTGAATTTTTCCACATTATGAGTTTTTTGGTTCATATTATCTCCTTCCTAATCCGAAAGGATTTCTTCTAGTTTTCTAGTAGCAACTCATCGAATTTGAACTAGATTTTATGGTATTGACATATCTCAAAAGTCTACATTTTAGTGTACTAATGACACTCTAGGATTTTTGAGTTATCATACCCTCTTCCAATTTATATGATTTCAACCCTACACAAGGTTGAGTAATTTCATGAACACATTCTTATAATTGTGTGTGGTTTCAAGACACCCTATTTTTATAGTCTCTTTGGTAACTTAGTAATTCATTTGGAAGAAAGATCAAAATCCATACCTTGTTTAAATGTTTGTAAAACATTGATCCAAATCTAGTCAAACATATAAGATGACCCTTTCTAGACATGACTTAAAGGTTCACTCGTAATGGGGTCCCTTACATCCCTAGCTATGAGGATGAACACTTTTATGATGGACAAAAAAATTCCATTATATTTGAGGACATTCCTACAACTATAGGATCTAAAGGGGATTATAATGAATATCAAGAGAACCAAGATGAAACAATCCTTAGGTTGATAGAAACAGGTGCCAGACTAACCTCAAATTTGCTTATGAAACAATTAGACACCTTAGTTAGAGAAGGGGAACAACAACATCAAGAGCAATATTTTGCACAATTAAACATACCTTCTTCCTCTACAAAGGTAAAGAAATAATTATAGAGTCAAAACCAACCGATCAAGATCTTGTTAACAAGATTAAGAAAATAAATTAATGGTATGTTGATCAGCTTATCATGGACTTAACCGAATCTATTATTGCTACTTCAATCCACAATGATAATTCCAAAGAACAAGGAAATGTGATTAAACCTATACAAAAAAAATTGATTGAGAACCCAAAAAATAAACAAGTTATATCAAATAAATAGAATAAGACACAAGAGGTTGTGCAAAATGTTTCAATAGACATAGAACACAAATTCTTTAATCACCAAAATCCTCTTTCACTTTACAAACAAAGAAACCCAAACATTCAATTTTAATTAAGGAAATCCCTTAAGACAATTTGGCTAGTTCATCTCAACCAACACAAAAACTGGTGAATAGACCAAGGACTCCCCAAAACCAACAAAACACATATAGTTCAAGACAATAGATTACAACGAATCAATGGCCTATTTACTCGACTCTAGGAGAAAATCAAAACCAAGTCATGGAATGTAGGGTGTACATCCCTCACAAATCCATGCAACAATAGGGGCACATTCTACCCCAATAGTAACAAGGGCATATTCCACCCCAACAACAATAATAGGGGTACATTTCACCCAAATAAAGCTATGTTCCATCCATAAATGCACCAAACATGCAAGAGTAGAATTCCATGAAGGATATTGCATCATGTTTGGAGACTGGAAACAAGATCAAAAAGTATAAATATAACGAGATATGTCCATATCCATTTGATTTAAGAATTCTCCAAGTCCCCTTTCTTCATTACTTTGAGGCACCCAAATTTGATAAATACAAAGGAGAGGGTGACCCACGTGAACACATCTAGGAATTTTTTGTATTATGCCAAGAGGTTGCTTATAGTAGCATGTTCTTACTTTGATTATTTCCATGAAGTTTAACAAGACAAGATTTAGATTGGCTACATATGTTACCGAAAGGATCAATTAAGTATTGGAATTACTTATCTGAAAAGTCCATCAACCATATCTCATATAACATAGAGCATGAATTGAACATTGTTGACTTGTGTAAAAACAAACAAGAAGATGGAGAAAGCTTAGTCACATATTTATAGAGATGGATATAATTAACAAGTTGATTTTAACATAATTTTCTAGAAAAATAGTTGGTAAATATATTTGCATAGAACTTACATCCTGAGGTCATGCACAATAAACATCTAGCTTGTGCTAATTCATTTGAGGAGATCATAGACAAGGGTGTATAGATTGATAAGTACCTTATTGTCATAGGCCTTTTCAATATCTTTGGATAGGGTCAAACATCAAATCAGACCCCATCTTCTAGTCAGATAGTTACACAATATAAGCCTAAAGGATTTAACAAGAACAAGAACATGGTTGGAAATGGGGTGACTGAAACAAGGCACATACAAATGGTGCAGGTTCCATTGACCCCAAATATATAATTAACTCCCCCTAATCTACCACCTAATTTTTAAAGAGAGCCTCCATGGAGAGCAAACCATGGTGGTTTCAAGGTCTTTAGCAAACTAGGAGAACCAATCAAAATAATTCTCTAAAATATCATAACAGCTAACTTGATTGTGTGGATAGTACCAAGGCCATTTATTCAAGATCAATTGAAACCAAATTGGTATAAAAAGAATGAATGGTGTAACTTTCATCATGTAGTTGGTCATGGTTCTTATTATTACATCTAATTATGACATATTATTGAAGATCTCATTGAGAGTGGTGAAGTTGAGATTAAATTATCCCCTAATCAGGACACAAATTAGGATATGGGAATCTACAAGGACCCCTTTCCTTGACATAATTAACTGCCACCAAGGATAATCAAAACCAAGGACAAAAACAAGGATTGAGGTAGAATCAAAATCAAAATTAGGGTCAAAATCATAATCAGCACGAACATAATCACTATCATAATACCCATACTAATAATGTGGGTTACAATGATATGCCTTACACCTATAATAATACTATGGGATGCATTTCTACAACCCATATTGTCATTGTTACTATTAAACCATGTGAAACATCTCATGATCCTTGAAGTACAGAACCCATCATTATATGTTTAATACCCTCTCTTTAGTAATACCACATCAAGTTCACATAAATTTATTGTAACTCTATTTGTATAAGTTATTATTTATGTACAACACCCTTCTTTTAATTATAATGGCTCCTTGCCAACTCAAAATTATATAAATTCAACTAGACACTTGCGAGTCACCCTCTAAGGCACTTTGCCTTCATCTTCTAATTATATTGGCTCCCCACTACCTCTAGGTTGTGTAATCACAACTAGATGCTCATTACTCTCCAAGGCCCTTCACCTACTTCTTACATAGAACCTAATGTGAACATTGTGCCAATAGATCCAAAACCAACTACTATCCCAACCAAAGCCAAACTGTCTTGTCTGAATGTTAAAAAGTCTTATAGTCTATCAGACCAATTGAGCAAGACTCCTACATAGATTTCCATCTAAGATCTCTTATGATCATCTGAAGTCCATAGAAATATCTTGAATAGATTTTTGAAATAATCCATTATTCCAAATTATATAAACCCTAAACAATTCCATAATCTTATGGGATATTTATCTTCATTTCATCAAGTGACATTTGATCAAAAAGACATGTCTACACTTGGATCGAGCCATAATAAGCCAATGTACATTGAAGTAATCATTTAAAACCATAAGATCAAGTGGGTTATTATAGAGAATGGTTCAGGGCTGAACATCATATCTCTTAATTTGGTACAAATATTGGGATATATTACAAAATACATTCAAGTAGAGACAATCACTATCAAGGCTTACAACGATGCTGAAAGGGAGTCTGCTGGTACTATTTGGTTGCCAATCATTGTTGGGTTTGTTTCACACTATACATTGCTTCACATTGTGGATATTGAATTACCTTATAGCATACTTCTTGGTCATCTTTAGATCCATGAAGTACAACTCATTCCTTCTACCTTGCATAAGTGCATTAAGTTTCCCCATGAGGGGATCAAGGGTTTTATTCTCACTGATCAATAGCCTTATAAATACTACAAACATCCTGAGGCCCAATTCTATAATTATAACTATTGTCTAGGTTCTAAATTCATTATAAACAAGAACAAGACTATAGTTTCACATATACTTCTATCCAATTATATCAACCCTAGTGATCTTTCTTCCACTTCGACTAATCCATTTCTCATAGCTCTTGTGAAGAAGGTTGTTATTAAAGACATGGGCATTTCCATGTAAATTTACCTAAAACTCAAAAAACATTTAGTAAGCCTAAACCTTCAAAGAATCCTAAGGAACCCATAATGATTTGGAAATAGAAAAAGAAACAAAAACCACTTATGGTTTTTGTACCTACTATCATGCCAAAAAAGATCGAGAGGATTTTACTGAGGGAGATTGGTTATATTTTAAAGGAATTGCTAATTTCTTTCAGAACCCAAAGTATCCTATCCCTAATTATATCATGGATCATTTTGATTATACAACAAAAGGCCTTGGCCTATGAGCACAAGGAATCTTGGAATCCTTATCAGATGGATTACCTAATTTTAATCATGGTCTCAAATTTATATCCTGTAGGGGTGACCTCATAACTTTTGATAGTGATTCTTCTAAATCAACTAACAATGAGATTCCTAGTAGAAACACGGTGTCCCATTATAGCCTTTTTGACGAGCTTGTTGACATGGACCTATTTGATTCAAATTCCATATTTTACCTTAACCATTAGATCTTCCCATCCTAAAGTAATAACTCATTCTATTGGTGCTTCTCATCTTAAAGTCAAACATAATATTTTTACCATTAGATCTTCCCATCCTAAAGTAAACCCTCATTGTTCCCTATTCCTTTACCATTTCAAACTCAGTGATTGGGACCAGCAAATTTTGGTCATATGCCTTGATGAGTTTCATGATGAAGAATCACTTACAGAATACATGGGCCTAAGAGATGGATTCCCCGTTAGTGATCACAAACAAGGCTTTGATTTTTCATTAGATCCCTCTACCTACTTTGGAGAGCGGGAAAAATTTCTTGGTCACAATAAAGATCAAATTCAAATTCCATTTTTTACCTTAACCATTAGACCTTCCCATCCTAAAGTAATAACTCATTCTATTGGTGCTTCTCATCTTAAAGTTGAACATCATATTTTTACCATTAGATCTTCCCATCCTAAAGTAAACCCTCATTGTTCCCTATTCCTTTACCATTTCAAACTCAGTGATTGGGACCAAAAATTTTTGGTCATATGCCTTGATGAGTTTCATGATGAAGAATCACTTACAGAATACATGGGCTTAAGAGATGGATTGCCTGTTAGTGATCAAAAACAAGGCTTTGATTTTTCATTAGATCCCTCTACCTACTTTGGAGAGCAGGAAAAATTTCTTGGTCACAATAAAGATCAAACATTGATATCTTCAGGTGAAAACCTCTTTGAGGTGCTCATTGACCAGGGAAAAAGTAAAGAAAAAGACAAGCCTTCGAGTAAAAACCTATTTTAAGTGATCTTAAGTTGGAAATTTTGCTCATCCCCTCAAGACATAGAAGGTCCATCTACAAAAAATTATATAACTAGTACAAACATCTCTTCATAACACCAACAAATGTTTAAGCATCTTGCTCTTGAGTTTTTAGAGGTTTTTTTTACTTGGCCTTTACCTAAGATGGTGGAATTTGATTCATCACACTATCCAAATTTTTAGGATGAACAACAAGAAGATGTGGTAGAATAATATGATCATGATCGCACAATACCTATAATTCTAGAAGATAGATCCACACTCCTTGTGGAAAACACAACAAAAGTGAACTTGGGAACCTATGAGGATCCCAAAATTGTTTATCTTGGAGCTTCCCTTATTGAAGTAGAACATGAACAAATTATATCCCTCCTAAGGGATTACATTGACATCTTTTCATGGGCATACTCTGATTTACCAAGATTAGACCTAGACTTGGTTATGCATCACCTTATTATCCATCCTGATGATAAACCAATCAAGCAAAAATTAAGGAAGATGCATCCACACATCACCCTATTATTTAAAGTAGAACTAGAAAAGCTACTGGGAGCATGTTTTATTAGGCCACTAGATTACTTTGAATGGATCTCAAACATATTCCTAGTAAATAAAAAGACCCTGGGTATACATATTTGTACTAATTTTAGAGATATCAACAAAGCATGCCCCAAAGATGATTTTCCTTTACCAAACATTGACATGATCATCGACTTGACTACTGGGTATGAGATGTTATTAATGGATGGATTTTATAGATACAATTAGATCAAGATAGCCCAAGAAGATCAACACAACACTGCATTCACCATTTTTTGGGGAATATTCTATTACCAAGTTATGCCATTTGGATAGAAGAATGTTGGAGCCATATATCAACATGTTATGACTGTCATCTTCCATGACATGATGCACAATATTATTAAGGACTATGTTGATAATATACTATAAAAATCAAGAACAAGATCTAGACATCCTAAAGTTCTTAAAATAATATTTGAGAGGCTTCATGAATATAAAGTCTGCCTAAATCCTAAGAAATGTGTCTTTGGAGTCACATTAGGGAAATTGCTTAGTTTCATTGTATCATAAGAGGGATTAAAGTCAACCCTACTAATGTCAAGACCATTGTGGATATGCCTCCACCAAATAATCTTAACTAACTGTGAATCCTAAAAGGAAAAATCTAATCTATATGTAGGTTTATTTCTCAATTGGTAGATAAGTGCCACCCATTTACCCACCTTTTGAAGCAAGGGGAAACTTTTCAATGGTATGAAGATTATCAGGTAGCATTTGTGAAACTCAAGACATAATTGGCCAATTCGCTAGTCTTGAGATCGCCAACACCTAGAAAACCACTACTCCTTTACATTTCAATGATAAAGCATGTATTGAGGGCAATTTTGGCCCAAAATGAGGATCAAGGTAAAGAACATGTAGTATATTAATTAAGCTACATTCTAGTGGATTATGAACATAATTATATGCTTATTGAGAAGGTGTGTTTAGCTATGGTGTTTTCTACCCAAAAATTACAACATTATATGCTAAACAACAAAACTATTATCATCACTAAGGTAGACCCTCTCAAATTCCTATTGTCTAAATCAACTCTCTAAGGATGCATGGCTAAATTGGTTATGATCCTAAATGAATTTGACATTGAGTATTAGAATTAAAAATCAATCAAGGGGTAGGTTCTTACTGATCAACTTACAGATTCCCCTATCACAAATACTCAACCTTTAAAATTCAAATTTCTAGATGATTTTATTATAGAAATAGAACAAACATTTCACAAACCTAACTAATGAAAGATATATTTTGATGGTTCCTTTACATCCCATAGATTTAGAGCTGGAATATTATGGATTACACCTTAGGGAGATCTGATTCCTAAAGCATTTCATATATAATTTCATTATATGAATAATATGTCTGAGTATGAGACATTGATTGAAGGACTTACCTTGCCATATAGTGGGATATTTAAAGCTTAAATGTCTATGGTGATTCACAATTAATCATCAATTAGACCACAGATTTGTATCAAACTAGAGATGATAAGCTTGTTCATCACAAGCAAATTATTGATAATCTCAAAGGTCATTTTAAATCTCTACAGTTTGAACAAGTTTAAAGAACAAATAATAAATCTACCGACATAATGGTAATGAGTGGATCCATGATATAGATTGATGGTAGAGCTAAAGAGTATCAGTTTTTGATTGAAAATCTTCTTTAGCCTGCACATGTTATACCAGATCAGAAAGGGTATGCACCATTGTTGGTCCCAATCCCCCACCTGAATTACCCTAGTTCCAAGACTTTTACCATTACTTCCATGATCATGTTTTCCCAACTGACCTATCCAATAACTAGCATAAATTAGTCCATCATCATTTATCATGTTATACCCTCCTTAGAGACATGCTTTATTGCAAAGGCTATGATGGAATGCTTCTTAATTGTTTAACTTCAGGAGAATCCAAGCAAGAGATAAGGGATGTTTATGAAGAAAAGTGTAGGGCCCACACCAATTGTGTAGTTTTAGGAAAGAAGCTCCTTAGAATAGGCTATTATTGGCTAAAAATGGAGACTGATGCTTATAATTATGTAAGAAAGTGTATTACTTGCTAGCAACATATAAATTTGATACATGCACCTTATTTACCACTACAATCGATCATAACACCATGGCCATTCTCAACATGGGGCCTTGATATCATCAAGAAAATAAACCCAACATCTTCAGATGGCCATAAGCATATCTTGACTACTACTGAGTATTTTACTAAGTGGATTGAGGCCATTCCTCTCACTTATGTCATTAGGAAGTAGATTGCCAAATTCATCCATTACCATATCATCTGTCAATATGGTATCCCCACATGCATTATATTTGATAATGGTAGATCCTTTGTAAACCAAGATGTAAAAGATATTTATGAAAAATTCAAGATCAAGCATAAGAAATCAACTCCATATAACCTGCAAGGAAATAGACAAGTCGAGGCATCAGACAAAACCATTGTAGCCATTTTAATGAAGATTGTCAATGACATTGGCCATAATTATCACTTGTAAATCTTTCCTACCCTTTGGGCTTATAGAACTAGTCATCAAACCCCAACAAGAGCCACTCCATACTTCCTTGTCTATGGCACATAATTTATTATCCTGATAGAGATTGAGATGCCATCTTTATAAGTATCGCTAGAGCATTTTAAAGATGATGAGGACTAAAGAGTCTCAAGGTTAAAATAACTATAAAACATTGATGGCAAGTGTTTAGCTACCCTAAAAAACTTGCAAGCCTATCAGAATAGATTGCAAAGAAGCTACATCAAGCGCATCCTCCCTCGAGAGTTTGAGATTGGTGATTTGGTCTAGAAAGAGAACCAAAAGAACACAAATGTTGAATTCAAGAAGAAAGGTAAGTTACAACCTAATTGGTTGGGACCATTTGTTATCAAAATAAAATATGGATTAGGGGCATATTGATTGGCTAAACCAAATGGTGAAAAAATTTCATAGCCCATGAACATCGTACACCTTAAGATGTTTTATGCATGATTAGCTTCAAACCATTATCTACAAGACCCGTTACTTAGAGATAACTTGTGCCAAAGTAAATTGTATCCTTCTTTTTTATACTACCCTAGGCTATTCTCATATGAACCATATTACTTTCATGACTCTAGATAGTGAAATCTTTTAGATCATTGGTACTCTAAATGCATTTTACCATAACCTGTGATGTTCTCTCTAAAGAACCATATTCTTTGGACCGTTCTCTTTGAGAACCCTCTTATTTGTTATGTCTTGGGCTTGTTATAACTTGAACACTTTTGTCCCTTGACTAATTATGATCTTGATTATGTCTCATCAACATTATGAACACCTTAAATGCTAGTTCTACAAATAAGTTTAGCTAGGATAGTATTTTTTAGCTTTTTCTATAGACAAGTAAACAAAAATGCATTTTCAGCTCAGGATCTTTGCCTACTGCATGGTTCTTTAGATTGATTTCATGCTACACATTGTTCTATATTACATTAATTATTTTTTGGTGAACATTGTTATATTTTCAAGATCCTAGCTCTCACTAATTTACAAGCATGTGTCGTTGCATTTGGATTATCTATTTACTAGAACTTATTCTCTTAGATGAGCATCTCCTTGACTACTTGGTCCCCCTTTGTACATATTTTATCCCAAAAATACCAAAAACATTAGAAATGATTTACACAAAAAAGAACAAAAATATTGTCTACATTTTGTACATTTTGATCCTCATACTCTTGCCATTTTGTAATAATTTTATCCTACTAACTTTTCATTGTGCAAGTCATCTTGTCCTATGCACTTGCCATTTTTCAATATTATTTTCTCTCATCTCACCAACTTGCCATTTTCCAAGACCAATCTCATTTGTTAAGTCTTCCCTTTTCTTCTACAACATTAATCATATATTTATTATCATCATCATGTCTTCTAGCCCACTTCCTGGGAGAACTAAATTTGGCCTAAATTTCATGTTAGAATATGCATCCATGGAACTATGTAGGCAACGTCCACTTGTCTTATACATCTAGAGTTAGCTTGGCTAACCCCTTCCTTTTCTTCTCTTCCCCATTTTTTTCACATTGTTCCTCTTTAATTAGGGAATAACTTTTGTGTCCTTATTCTTTTTTACATTATGGTGGAAAGTAACACCTCTACCACACATGCATGATGAATTATATTTAAACTACACTAACTTGGTTTTTATTTGTGTTTTCTTGGTGTTTTGTTGTGATTTCACACCTCTTCATTTATTTCTTCTCTTATCCTTTTATTACTTCGTGTCTCACCTTGGTCTTATGTTTCCCTATATGTTTTTGCTTTTATCTTTTATTTTCTAAAACATCTGGATGGTCCACATGGATCTTGATTATTTATATCTTGATCTCATGTTATTAAGTTGTTCTTGTTTTGTTTTTACACATTATTATTCCTACTCGAATTTTGATTGTTCATATCTTGATTTTAAGTTAGGTTCAATTATGTTTATCTTTTTCTTTGTCTTTGATTTTTTGTTTAAATGTAAATAGTTGTAACTCTGGTTTTGGTCATTATCTACCATTATCCTTAGTTATAAGTATTCATATTTGAACTAGCTCTGTGCACTTGAAATGCCATGTCCTCACAAGTTCTTCATACTCATGATGCCTAATTTATTTTACAATAGCAAGTACTTTGTGCTCTAAGTTCAAGTCTTAATGTCAACACAACTCCAATGAATAGGTCTTAATAACACTATGCATAAACTAGGCTTAATAGGTTTAACACCTAACTCTATGATTAGATATGTATCTCTTCACATACATTGTGAATCTAATCAATTCTTGGTCAATTTTCATCATCCCTCATTCCATTCCTTCCCAATCTCAGGTGAACTACATTGGCTTGAATTTCATGTTGGAACATGCATCCATAGAACTATGTAAGCAATGTCTACTTGTCTTATACATCTAGACTCAATTTAGCCATGTTCATTCTTCTTTTCATCTCTTTTATCACTTTATGAATTCTTGTATGTCTGATTTTTTGTGGCTTTTTATAAGCCATTCCACAATCACATATATGTTTGTGTTTGCTCACTTTAATCTATGTTTTAGGTTATATCCTTGAGCTAATTTCTTGCCAAATTTCCCATGTTGGGTCACAACTTTGAACCAAGTCATCAATCTAAATCGACCTTACAAGGGCAAGACCATTATTTATTATTTATCAATGATCAAAATTAACAATACTGAGGCACAACTATCTTATCATGATCATATCTGCTCTACGAGAGTATTTCTTATTATCAAATTTATGGAGACCATGTTATCCTTTTCCTCTAATTCTAATCTCTCCATAATATTGCCCATGATGATAATGTTTTAGTGTGCAACTTGTCTTGAGATTGATCAATATCATAAGCACAAAGCTTACACTCTCAAATTAGGTGCATATAATGTGTGTTTCTTATATGTTTATAGTGAATCCTTCCCACTCCCCCTATCTTTAGGGCCCATTACACTTCAAAATATATTTTGTTCATTGATGGTAGCCATGTGTGCAAGCATTAGCTCATCTAGATGTGATCTATTCCATGAGTTAATCTCTCACTTTCCCTCTCTTTTTGAGAGTCCATCCTTCTCTTTCATCCTAGTATGTCCTCTTGAGGGGGCATCATGGGTCATTTCAAATTTCCTCTTGACAAATATTTTCTTTGAAAATACATTTCTTCACCTGAATGTCTCCCTATGCTTTCTCAAATAGGGGCAAAATATATACATCTAATTCCTAACACCTTTTGTGTTGAAATTGTTAATCTTATCGAATTGTACTCAAATGCCCAATTTAGGTCAAAATCACTAAAACACCCTAAATGGTTTTAACTTGTCATTTAAAAGTGTCAATTTAGGCCAATGTATCTATAAATGAGGAAATGCATTTCATGTTATTTGTAACTTTGATCAATTTATTTCAAGTCAAAATGATGATTTTGCCTTTTTATGCTGGATCACTCTTTTCTTCTAATTTTTTAGTAACATCACATACCTTTATTATTATTTTTGATAACATACTAAATGGGAATATAGTTCTAACACATCTAACATCACCTTCTAATTCTGTATGAGTCAAATTATGACCCAATAATATGACTTTTTGACCATTTTGATTAATTGAGGGATAATTTCTAAAGAATTGCACAAATATTGATTAATCTTGTTTAAAGCTAATTAGTTCAAATCAAGAGCTTAAATGGATTTTATATGGAGGTTATTGAATATTTATTTTTAAAAATTGATTCTTATTAGCTACATCACCTAATGACATCATTTCTTGGAAAGGCATCCCCAGGCCATAAATGCATAAAATATCTGAATTATGGCCTCTCATGCCTCTTTAATGCTCCCATGCCTCATCAATGCCCATTCCTCCCAAATCATGATGATGATATTTATGGATTTAATTACAATTATTATATTAACTCATGGCCACACATCTCAATCTTGAGATGGATGATCATGGTTGATCTTGACCAATCTCAACAATCTATAAATAGAAGGCCTCACACTACCCTTTTAAAGCTTAAATTATGTAAACCTATAATGCTAAAATATCTTCACAATTCTTTTGTGTTTTGATTTTTTTGTTATTTACATTTGGATTAGCTTCATTTGATAGGCAGTTAGATAGTTCTTATCATGACTCTAGGTTTTACAAAGTGTTCTTGAGACATTGGAGGAGTTTTGACACCATTGTTAACAAAGACAAGAATGCTTGATCAAGGGAAGAACACGCTTGGAGCCACCTTTGAGTAATGGATTAATTTGGAAAGGTAATGGTTTGTTTTATTTTAATTATATCTTATTATCATTAGCAAACCTCGCATGAATAATTTGGCTTGATTTTTTTAGCTCTTTATGCATTTATCTTTGTTTTATTGACTAATGCTTGACTAATACAATCTTGTAATTTACTCTACAGTAAATATCTTGGATTAGATTGATGATGTGTACAAACCTCTCATGTAAGTGGCTCAATAAATCAAGTAGACTATAACTTCATTATTGCCTACCCATGTGTAGTAAATGCCTCTAAAACTAAAATTATGTGATGTAACTAAAAATGTCTAACTGGAGATGTCATCTATGTAGTCACTCAAGTATATTAGGTGGATCTTGGCCACTCGAGAATGCCAACCACTATAGATAGAGTAAGGCATGAATATTATGTACAACTTAGAACATGGTATATGATGTATACAATATAGATAATGAGAAGGAGTTTTTCATTCCATATGATCAACAAGTGTATAAGTGAGCATACAAAAACAATGTTTCATGTACATGCTCCCAAATTTGATATCTGAGTATATGAATTCTTGACTGAGTTTTAATAATATGTATCTGAGTATCTAAAATATGAATGAAAATAGTCATGTCACAGATGATTCCTCTAATATGAGAAAACTTATATGAATCTGAGTTGGATTAAAAAAAATAGTAAATTTGTAATGAAGCCTATGTAAACCTATACTGTACCTACTGTACTTTTATATCCAATTTAGATTTTTATAAAACTAAGGCTACTAAATAGTAGTGCCATGTGGCTCTAGTGTCCTAACTTGGGATTTTATTAATGACTATTTTTATTTCTATGAAACTATAACTAATCTATGTGTCATTATTTCCCACTATGTTTACTTAGTCTTATTTTTATAATATGAGTTTGTGTGCTGAAAATTATACTGTGAGTGAATTTTGATAACCTGATCTCAATGATAAACCCTTGTGAATGCCCCCTCTTTTGAGGGGAGTTGTTAAACCTATGCAATAAATATTCTTAAAATAAAAAGATCTATAAAATGTGTATTATCTATATCATATATGATATATGCATAATAATCCAATATAATATGCATACACAACATCATATTGTAAGCTAATATGAACATAAGTTTGCATTGTGCAATATATGTTATGCATAGAATTCACAATACTATCAAGATAGATATATCAATGTATGTAATAACAAATTTGAGTAATTGAGTAGCTACCTAGGGGGATGGGGTATGATGTCCATCATGACACCCAAGTAGAAAGGGGAGATGCATGAGATGTCTCATGGCATCCAAAATTGGAGTGTGTTATAAGAAATAAACAAGTGTCATATCCATGATGCATACAATAAAACATACAACACACATGAGGCACATAAAATAGGCTAAGGGGCCACAAAATAGGGGACATGGGCACATGTCACTAAATCTAAAAAATCAAGTCATATAAAGACATATTCAAATGTTCACATATGCAAAGTAAGAAAGTTAACTTAAATCACACATGTCTAAATAATAATTACTATAAAAATAAGTGGTGTATAGCTAAATACAATATCCCCGATGGAACCATAAACATGGACACTAAAACCATGAATAATTATGTCTATAGGAGATATATCTTGCTCTAAATACCCCAAATGTTGTAGAAGTGTGATTGTGCAAATATTAAAATTTGACCCATTATCAACCATAACATTATGGATATAATGATGATCTATGTAATCTCATACAAAGAGTGCATATAAATCTGAATCACCATCAACAATATAATGCTCTGAGAAAGTGATGAGTGGTCTAGCAAGAACTGTAGTATGGTACTATTAGAAATGTTGCCAAAGATCGATTAAAATGTTGAAATAAATAAGTAAATGAATGCAAAAAAATAATATCACCTTGAAGATATCAATCCATAATATAGAGACAAATATTTTTAAAGTGAGAAATTAAATGTATAAAAAAATAATCCACATGATCTTATAAGAAATCTTGTTACCAAAAATCTTCATAATTACAACTTTAGAAGTAAGATGAATTCGAGAATAAAAGATAGATTAATTTTTTTAATGAGAAAATTAAGAGAGGAAGGCTCTTTTATAAATAAAAAATAAAAAATGAGAGATATAAATAATTTCATGATTATCTTACAAGCTTTTTGTGTGTGTGTCACTTATGGCCTATTCCTTTAGAGAGGATGAAAGTGTGTGCCAAGTGGGGGAAGGAGTTACTTGTGAAAGTAGCTCCCAAATTTTAAGGAGAACAAAGAGGTAAGTGATATATCATAATATATGGATTTATTAAATTTATAATTTACATAAATAAAAATTCTACACACAAATTAAGACTTAAAATAAGCTTAAAAATTATAAAAATAATCTAGATAAGATTAATTCTCCAACACTCCCCCTTAAGCTTAATTTAGAGTTACAAAAGTGGAGAAGACATTTACAAAAAAGAAGAGAGTTTAAATTACATTAATCTCCCCCTTAATATAAACTTCTTTCAAGTGGAATGAAAATAGAATGAGAGAATAAATAAGAAAAAGTGTCACCAAAAGTTGTAAGGAAGAAAGTCTGATCGTCAAGAGTCTCCAAGAATACTCTTTAGACAATGTGGTCAATTCACAATAGAATAAAGACCAATAAAAGGGAGAAATGATCCATGAAATCCCATAAAATAAAAATTCTAATAACAATCTTGAAATTTAAGTAACCATTATATTAAAAATATAATCTACATACATATTGTAATAAAAGTAAATAAAAAAGGCAAATGGAGTAAAGACAACTTCCATCATAAATTGTGTAAACTTACATGAAAAGAAGTTAATCAAAATAATCAAAGCATATAGCCTACACAACAAAAAGTAAGGATTGTAAAAGAGATTTAGTTAATCAAAATGGAGACAAAGAATATGTGTCACTTGCAAACGATATTCTGTGTGAAGCATTATAAGAATCATCATAAGAAGACATCAAAGTCTCTAAAAGATTCAAATTTTTTAGGAATCCAAATAGTTTTATCCTTAGAGATAAGATATTTAGTCATTTTTTAACAACACAATATATCATGCATGGATTTACCATAAGAAGTAAATGGGTACAATTTCCAACCTTTAGATATGTGATGTCTACGTTTTCTATGATGCACATAAGTTTAGCAGTTTTAACCAAACCATGAGCATTAAAAATAGTATAATCAAAATAAGTTGTATTATAAGTCCTTTAATGAGGACAATAAGATTCCAATTTTTTATTATAAGTATTTGAAACATTATATCTAAGACCTTTAGAATTTGTATTATAAGTAGGCAAAAGAGATTTAAAAATATTATTTTTGCACTTACCAAGTGCACCACCTGAATAACCCATACTGTGCATTATTTTTAAGTTGGGGTTGGTAGAAGAAGTGTTCACATGATTTTGAATTTGTTTAGAAACACAATGATATCTATCATCATTAAAGATATTATCATTAGCAAAAGATGTAAATTTAATATTTAACGTGTCAATAAAAGATTGCATCATATGTATTTGCTCAAACAAAGAGGCTTATAAAGTATGAAAAGTCTCATTTTGACTTACAATTTATTTTTTAAGATAAATGATTTCATCATGTTTAATAGTTTACATAGTTTTTAGAAAAACTAACAAAATAATCATTTTAAGAGCCATGAGAGCAACACATACAAATTTTGTGATCATTAAAAAAATCACTTAATATAAATATTAATTGATCTAAATAACATTTAAAAATATTAATATTAACCAAATTTTCAAAGATTATAAATATTCATGATAAAAAAATGTGAATAATACAGTTGTAATCTAAATTGATTTGCTTATCATAAAGCTTAAGATGAATTAACTTGTAAATACAAATCTATATCAAAACACCAAGTTGCTTTTGAAATAAATATTTTATTTATTAAATAAATAATAATAAAATTTTTAACTTTCCTTGCATTAAAAATATTGGGAAAAAAAATTTAAGTTCCAAAGTTTAAGTGAAAGGCTTTATAAATAGAAAGTGAGATATTATGTTAAAAAAACCTCACCAATATATATTTTTTATTTACATATATAAAAGTTTTGCTTTTAGTTGATTAAAATTTTAAATTAAAAAAGAAGATTGAAATTACACAAAATATAATGAGTGAATTCCATGTGGAAATTAAAAAAAAAAAATCACCTCTTTTAAATTATATGAATTTTAATTCATAACCAAAAGGAAATTAAAAACTCTTAAATTTAATTTATGTTTGCCACATGGGAAAAAAGGAATTAAGGATTGTGACTTTAAATGTAAAATAATCTTTTTTTGATTAAAAAAAACTTCACTTGTCATGCAATACAAAATACAAGAAAGGGAAACTATTTAAATTAAAAAAATTAAAAAAATTTAATCACATTTTTTAAATCAATAAGGATGTTTTTGGTGATTTCTACAAAACCATAATCTATATTTTTATAAAATTTAAAATCGTGTTCTTAGATGATATTTTGACAAACCCTAAAAATAATGCCAATAAAAAAATATGGCCTCTTTTTTAGATGGGTTTTGAGGTAAAAACAATTCTAAATTTAAAAAAAAAAACTCAATTTTTTTTTTTATGAACATCTTGCAATATGAGGTTAGCAAGAGGTAAAACAAATATTTTCCAACCAAAGATTAATCTCACAAAGATTAAAATTAGTTAGATAAATGTAAATGATAAAAAAAATAAAAATATTGAATGAAAATAATTCTCTTTCACCTTCAAATCTTCACATACTCAAAAGATACAAACATTAACTAAACCATGGCTCTAATATCATATTAGAAATGTTTTCGAATATCAATTAAAATATTGAAATAAATGAGTAAATGAATATAAACAAATAACATAACCTTGAAGAGATAAATCCATAATATTGAGATAAATATTTTTAAAGTGGGAAACTGAACATATTGGAGAAAAAGCCATGTGATCTTATAAAAAAAATTGTCACCAAAAATTTTCATAATTACAACTTTAGAAGTAATATGAATTCAAGAAGAAAAGAGAGAGCTTCAATTTTTTAGTGAGGAAATTAAGAGAGAAAGACTCTTTTACAGAGCTAGAAGAAAAGAATGAGAGTTATAAATAATCTCATGATTATCTTACAAACCTCATTTGTGTGTGCCACTTGTGGCTTATTCCCTTAGAGAGGAGAGAAGTGTGTGCCAAATGAGGGAAGGAGTTTCTTATGAAAGTAACTCTCAAATCCTCAAGGGGAACAAAGAGGTGAGTTATAGCTCATGAAATCTAGATTTATGTAAATTTTTTATTCATATAAATGAAAATTTCACACACACCTTAATAATTAAGATAAGCCTAAAAACTACAGGAAGGACCCAAATTAGGTCAATTATCCAATAGATACATATTGATAATATTTTTTAAGGGGTGTGCATCCTCTATAGTTGTGTGATATGATATTGGTGCTGGATGTTTCTGATATATGTAGTGAACCTCTGAAGTGCCCCTACCTCATTTATTGTATAAATTAAAAATGGATCTAAAATAATTTTCAATACCTTAGCTTCTATTTGTTGAACTTTGGGTGTCTTTATGGGTGTTTTCACATCAATTATGTTGGCATCTACCAAATATTGTATCTTATGTTTCAATATGATGCTTCAGTTTGTTGTATGGCTTAGTCCCTTATGATATTTATAAAATGCATTGAAATCATAAATTTTTAGAAGAGGTTATGTCGTATCAACCTATTTGATGGGAGGGAGAGATATGACATTACATTCTGGAGCTATTGTATATGTGCTAGTGATTCTAAAAGTTTGGCAAAAAATCTTTGTGAGGGAGTTGATAAAACTAGGCAAAGAGATGGAGTTGAAGCTATGTTAATTATGGATTTTAGATCACTCTTATTTTTAGTGCCCCTTACCTTATATGGAGGCTTACTATAACTCTTATTAGTTGATTCTGATCTAATTATATATTTTAAATTACCCATAGAGATAATCTTGACTTCTCTTTCTTTTACTATGTGGCACAAATCTGTGAAGGTTGGAAACTTCTTGAACAAGATAGATTCATGTAATGTTAGTAGTAAGCTTTGTTTGAATATGTCTTCAAGATCTGTCTCTACCATGGGGCTAGTCAACTTAGCCAATATAATCTTATATTCCAAGTCATATTCAGCAATAGGCTCATTAAATCTTTGCTTCAATTGTGTTACTTGAGCATATGAAATCTTAGCACTGATGTTTATTGATAAGTGTGTTAAAATAATATCTACTAATGGATTGAATAAGATGATAGATTGATTAGGTAGCTCATAGAATCATTGTAAGGCATAATCCTTTAGACTATATGGTAATAAATTAGTTAGTATCCAATCATTGGACATGTAGTCCAAACATGTTGTGTGAAAAACTCAAATATGGTGTTTTGGGTCACCCTTACCATCATATAATGTAAGCTTAGGTGTCATGAATCCAGATGGAAAAGGAATTATCATTATGTGATGTGCCAACGGTGTATGTAAAAGAACATGATAATCCAAGGCATGTGATGGCCTAATAGCTCCCATGTCAAGATGTAACACCTTAGCCTATAGACAATGAACCTCATGTAGAAGGTATTATACATCTAGAGAAAAAAACTATCCATACGAGGTATAACTATCACTGAAGGTTGTCAAGTTAAAACTAGTTGTTTTACAAGTTGAGTTGGCCTCAAAGTAAGTGTAAATTTTTTGTTGTCTTGGAGAGTATACTATTGACCATTATTTGATTTGTTCTTTATTTCCATTATGGCTTGTAAAATTTATGCATGATTATGGGGTTGTTCTTGAATTCTATTTCTGAAGCTCTATAAAATCCCATCCTTATTAACAATTAGATTTTCATTTTTAAGTGGGGGGGAGAGTGTCATGATTACCATTTTGTGTATCACCCTGATATTTATTATATTATTCATCTTTGGATGTAATATCATTAACTTATACATAATCAAGATGTGACAGATCAATGATAGGAGTTGTAACTAGTCCTTTATCCATGGCATAAGCTCGAATGGAATGAATATATATATGTTCAATAGGATTGTTGTTAAACTAGTACTTATTGAGGGAAGATAGCTATATTTTTTAGATAGCATATATTAAACAAAGTGAAATAAGGCTACTAAAATATAATGTATAAAATTTTAAAAGCTTAACACAGCCAATGAAAATAGGAAAAAAAAGGATACAAACCTTACTAGCATTTAGGGTTAGGGTTTGAATATTATTTGAAGTAAGTCAGGTTCACCAAATGATTTAACCTTTTAGGACTTAGATGGTGTAAATCCTATATTTTCAAAGGGTTGTATATAGTAAATTAGGTAAAAATATGTAATAAATATAGCCACTGATATGTTATAGAATTAACTTAGTTTAACATTTCTATAAATAAAAAATACATAATGTAAATGATAACTTAGCTATAAAATGACTAAGATGGATAATCTAGAGGCTAAAAACTGAGGTAGAGGCTGGTTTGAGTGCTACAAACAAGATCTATATGTCAAAAACCCTTCTAAATAGTATCACCCTAATTGGACAGTAATGCCATGTGGTGCTAATGTCCATATTTTGGTGGTAGTGTCCTTTGTGTAGAATTCTTTTGATCTTCTAGGTACACTTGTGTCTGGGTCTGTCAATCCTATTCTTATGCACACGAGTTATGGAACCTTGTAAATGACCTATTTTGACTAATATTATGAATAAAACCCTAATCCTCCATGTTGCTAGGGAATTCGATTGATACAAGAAATATAGTGTATTTGTTAGTTGGGAAGGTTGGACATCCTCAACACCTTGTTGTGACGATATTTGCATACATACCAATACTCTAAAGAGGGATCAAGCCCAATGTAGTTCTCCCCACCTAAGTTTTGGTGCAAGTGCAAGTGAAGCTATTATGATTTTAGACTTGAGTTTTTTGAATATTTTTTAGACTAGAAATATGAATAAGATGAGCTTAGGAATATTGTAGATGGTTGTATGTAGAAGTAGGGTAAAATAGGGATTGATAACCTTAATTGTATACAACTTGTTCTAAGTTTGTATGTGTAATTTCTATCTTATTTCCATCTAATAGTTTGAGGGATAAAATTCATGTGTGTGTGTGTGTGTGTGTGTGTGTGTGTGTGTGTGTATTGTTTTGGTGTCTATGTGGGTGTTAAAAGAGGTCTAGGTTGACCCTAAGTGGTCTAAGATTTGAAAAGATATCTATTTATGGAAAAACGAGGGAAAAGATAGTAGTACCAAAATTAGGACACTAGTGCCATGTGGCATTATTGTCCCTATTATGGCACTAGTGTCTAGGTCACAAAAATTGAAGCATAAAGGGCCAAGATGCAAGAATGAGGTTTTAGAACTACTTTAAGGATGAGTTGAGATGCTTGTGGCCCACATGAAGACTAGATAAATGTGAAAATAGGACCTAAGATAGATCTAGGGATAATTGATCTCAAGTAGCACTCTTAAAACTTGAGTGCCATTTTTAGTGATTACAAAAATATAGTTTTAAAAAATCCAACCTGGTTAGTACTTAGTCATTTTCAAGATTTCAATATTAAACCTAAAAATTTCAAAATGCAACTTTTACAATTGGTGTTCATTTTTTGCTACCATATAGTTGTTTGGTAGGTTTAAAACCTTACAGATTGATTTTAGAAAATTTTAGGATTTCTTAGTGTGCCCAAATTATATTTTACAAACCTCACACCTCCCACAAATAACTATGAAAGTTTCTCAAGGATATTGACTCACAAATTTTCCCATGAGCCTGATTGTGATTGTGTGACATGACTTGGATATCATTTGGCGATAATTGAGATGATTAATTGATCATTTAAATTAAGGATGAAATATGTGTCAATTTAATCCTTGTGAACCTAATTACAACTATATGATAGGAATTGGGACTCAATTGGCTCCAATGTCATCACGAATTAAACCAATTATGCAATTAGTTCAATTAAGCATAAAATTTAGGCCAGTTTGATCCCCACGAACCTAAACACAACTATATGATATGATTTTGGGTTGAATTGGCCCAAATGTCATCATTGATTGAACCAATTACTTGATTGGTTCAATTAGATATATAATTTTGACCAATTTATTTCTCATGAACTTAATCTTGAATGTACAATCTAAGTAAAGGATCAATTTACCCCAAATTGATCACTTATTAAGTTAATTATTAATTTGTTAAATAAATTATTAATTTGGGCCTCATGAACATAATTATGACTATACAATATGATTTGGGATTCAATTATCTTTAATTTCATCAGTATTTGAACCAATTATTTGACTCGTTTAATCAATGAGGTAATTTGGGATAATTTAAGTTTCTTTAATATAATTGAGACTGTATGATGTGATTTATGGCTCAATTTACATAATTTCATAAGTGATTAAACTAATTACATGATGATTTAATTAGGGACTCAATTTGGAACGATTTGATCCCCATGCACCTAATTACAATTATACAATATCATTTAGGACTCAATTGGCTATAATTTCATAACCAATTGATTAATTAATCAATTGGTTCAATCAGAGACATAATTTGGATGACTTTGAGTCGTTTGAGCTTAATTATGACTATATGATGTGATATGGGGCTTAATTGAACATGATTTCATTACTAATTGAACCAATTACTCAATTACTTCAATTACATTTATAATTTCAGCTAATTATTAGCCGATGAATATAGTTTAGATTATATTATGTCAGTGGGGGATTGATTAGCCACAATTTGACCATTTATTGAATTAATTACTTGATTGGTTCAAAAAAATATGTAATTTATACAAAATTGAACCATGTGAATATAGTTGTAACTATATAATTTGATTTCAAGCTCAATTAGGCCCATTCTAATCATTGATTGACTCTATAATGAAATTAGAGATGAAATTGAAGATAATTAAGATAAAATTCATATTTAATAGTCCCATTAGGTTCACATGTCTCAAATTTACCCAAATTATATCCCTAATTGATTTAATCAATTAGTTTCTTCAACCAATGATGAAATTATAACTTATTAAGCACCAGATAACATCATATAGTTGCATTTAGATTCATAGGAGTCAAATTGGCTCAAATTTTATCCATGATTGAATTGATAAAATAATTAATTAAATTAATGATGAAATTATGGCCAACTGAGTCCCAACTAAAATCATATAATCTCAATTAGGTTCATAAAATTCCAATAGGTCTAAATTACAGCCCTAATTCAGCTAGTTTAGTAATTAGATCAATTAGAGATGAAATTGGTGTCATTTGAGCCTTAGGTGACATAACATAGTTATAAAAGATTCATCATACTCAAATTTAGCATAAAATACACCATTAATTTAACCAATTGAGAAAGTGGTTCAATCAATGATGAAATTATGGCTAGTTGAGCCCCAAATGACATCATATAGTCACTATTATGTTTAAATTGTCCCAAATTATGTCTTGAATTGAAATAATCTAGTAATTAGTTTAATTAATGATGAAATTGGTGGAAATTGAGCCCTAAATCACATCATTTCATCATAATTAGGTTCATAGGGCTCATATTTTCCTAAAATATGTCCTTGATTTTAACCAATTGAGTAATTATTTTAATTAGTGATGAAAGTTGGGCCAATTCTACTATAAATAATTTCATATAATTAAAATTAAGTTCAGAAGGCAAAAATTGGTCTAAAATAAGTCCCTAATTGAATAAATCAATTAATTGGTTCAATTAGTGATGAAATTAGAGCCACTTAAACTCCAAATCACATCAAATAGCTGTAATTAGGTTTACAGAGATCAAATTGACCTAAATTATATCCCTAAAATCCAATCAATTAATTAGTTCAATAAGTGATGAAATTGGGGATATTTTATCCCTAAATAATATTATATATATGTGATTAGGATTATATGGTGTTTTACCCTATTTTTTATAAAATAATAAATGAATTAATAAGTTTTTATTACATATATATGTGTAAAAGTAGAAATATCAAAATCTTAAAGATATATATTATTTAATTATTCTAATTTTAAAACATTACTAAATATGTAAAATACTATTTTGGGAAAGTACTAAGAAGAACTATACTTAGCTTACACAATGATCTTTGTTCAATGTTCTAATTATTTTTTTCTGAAAATCAAAAGAAGACATGACTGTGCAGGCTCAATATCAAGCACAACATCAAAAATAGAATTTGGATAGGTTTACTCTATGCAGATAATGATTTAATGCATGGAATTTGATTGACCATGAACTCATCTTAATTCACTATAACACATAGAAAACAAAAAAAATCAAGAATCTAGAAGAGATATATCAGAAGTAAAAGTAAAATAGATTTTTATATATGTTTGCATTAAGAGGATAGTCAAGTATGTTGACCATGGAATTATGTGGGTTGACTAAGGGTATGAACTTATCATTATGCATGTTGCACCTGTGGATGATGAAAACTTTGAGATATCACACTTAGGGTTTGGTCATGTAGAAATTGATGTTTTTCTTCTTTTACCCTTAAAACCTTTATGGTACTTTGATAGCTTAAAAACCTATAAAAAATTAGGGGAGTGTGATGGGTTGTATTGACCTAAATCACCCCCTTGATGATTCACCATTGTCTATGTATCCAATACTCCAATGACGTAAATCAATCCCATGTATTTATCTAAGCTAGAGTGAATTTAAAATTATGTTCCTTCGACTATGTGTATGCAACTATAAAATGGTCTTGATACTTGACATTGATAGCTATTAACTTAATTTAGAGAGATCTTGACTTGGATAATAGTTACTCCTTATGAATGATTCAAAATTTGGGAAAAATTTCTCAATGTACAAATGGGAATAATGAATGACTTCTAAAATGTATTTGTAGGTGAATATTTGGATAGTTTCCTTTAGCCAACCTTATGAAACATACAAGAAGGCACAAAGTATTTATTTTAAATTTAAAAAGTATCCATTATTTAGTGTGGTATGTAGTTGGACCATGTGGATAGAGGTGCAATGCATTGTTGTCCACTTAGAGTGGACTTGTCTAGGAAAATTAGAGATGGATGTCCTTTGTAGGGAATAGTCTAAAGTTTATTTTAGATAGATTGAGCATTTGATATATAGATTTATGTGTAATTTTAATGACAAATAAATGGTCTAACCTACATATAAATAAATGGATTGGAGGAATGTAAAATAAGAGTTATGTATTTTTACGTAAGATATGTGATTAGGACTATGTTAAGAATTGTTAATGTCAAGTATCTATGACCAAATATGTGTGTCTACATCCCCCCTTGTATAACCCCCTCCCTCACCCCCATTCTAGAAATGAAATTGCTAGAGTAAATGAAAAATAATTGAATTTGAGTGTGTACATTACACTTTATCTTTGAGCAAATACTTAAATTTTTCATGGCTCTCAAATTGATCAAACCCTGTAATAACTCATGAAGTAGTCATTCTATTCATTTAAAATAGTAAAAAGTTTAAACTTTTTAAAATAAAAAAATTGAAAAGAGATCAAAGAAAAACTACACATATATGTAGGTGAAACCCATTTGACCTAAATTATAATTGATAATGGAGAACTAGGCCCCTTTAATGAAGAATTTGGAGATTTTAAACCAATAGAGAATTCAGAGTGATCAAGTCTCAATTTTGAATAACTAATCAAGCCCTTGATTTATAAATGTGCATTATTCTAACTCTCATGAACCCTAATGTACTAACACAAAAAGGTGGAACCATGTTAAGTTTATTATAAGTGATGTTAAGGTCATTGAGTGTCACTAGACTCAAACATACACCAGCCATATAGATTCAAATCACATTGTTGTAGATGGATCTAGATTCTAATTTTCATGGTCAAAAGACCATGAAGAGTGTTCATGACCACATTACTCATATAATTTGCTTTGAAATGAATATTTTTATTTTGAATTTGCATATTCTTCTCTTTTGTACATTTTAATTTTGTAACTTTGAAACTTCATTTTTGCATTTTTCCACTTTGAATAATCATGATAATTAATGAGTATCATTCCCCTTCCAAATATGCACCAATGATATAGAGATGCATTTATATGATCAATTGTTACTATATTTTCAACTTGTAACTTTTGATCTTTTAATTATTTTACATATGCATTTAAGTGTGTATATTTTTGTGAATCTATACTTATGTGTCAATTATGTCATGTGTTTTCCATATGAATCATGTTGAATCCTTGAAAACCTATATTCTATTGTATAATTTTATTTTTTGTACTAGTTTAAATCCTTGAAAACCTATACTCTATATTTTTGAAACTTATATTATGTCCCCAAAATGTTCATGGTGTGAATGTATAAGATAATGCCATTGTGATTGCCCACTTTTGACATGATGGATGTAGCTTGCAAGTAACTCATCTCAAAATAAGAGTTAATTTTTTCATAATAAAAATATCTCATGTAGTATTATGGCATAAAGTTGGAGAGTATGTTATCATATAAAATTCAACTTTTTATTTGAATCATGTGTGTAACATATTGAATTTGAGGAATGCAAGTGTCATGTCTATAAATATATATCATTGAGGTATGCAATAAATTAACCATCTCTGAGGTGAACTATGCCCTCAAGGTGTATGATGAAGATCGTGACACTGCGATTCAAGCTCAACAAACACAAAGCATAACACATAATAATGTCACACAATGTCATACAACAAGGCCAAGTGTCGCATATAAGATACATGTTCAAATGTTGCATAAGCAAATATTTTACACACATACGGCCAATGGCCACAAGCAATGGACATATTTGACTATCACACACACCACATAATGATCTCATATAAATGCTAAAAAAAATTCATACAAAGGAAAGTAGCCACATAATATGTAATCAATGTTAAGCCTATTATACAATAAAGTAAACATTAATGAAGGAGCATAGAACAAGTGAAAATTATTATATTCCATCCATATATATCAATGTCATTTTGTTATCAAATTAGCATATCTATGTAGTACAACATAAAATATGAGTGATATATAAAGACATGTGTAGGATATGTAGCTTAATATCTCATTTGAGGTCATAGATATAAATAACATGTGATAGTGTAACCTATAAAAGATATATACCCTCATCATATGACATGGCCACTAGGTAGAAGGGAAGTCTAGCATCTAAGACTGCATATGTAATATATATCTTGCATCACACTCGAATATCTTATGAAATACATGTGTATAGAAATGACACATATGATAAATACTATTTGTAATGAAGCAAATGATCAAATTTATGTCATGCTCAAGTCCTAATTTTTTATCTTTTGAAAATCTTTTGAGTGATTTTGTATTTCTTCAATATTTAATTTTTTATCTTTGTTATATTTTATTTTATTTGTATTTTATGTATAGTTTTGATGTAAGTGCATTATTTGTATTTGGATTTCCTTTGAGTGTAGAAAAATAGTAAGCTCTTGTACCTATCTTTTCAGTAACCATGAATGGACCCAACCAATAGGGCTTGAACTTGCCTTTAGTTTCTTTGTTTGCATTAGTATTTTTTGGTTTTCCTTTAATATGAAATCACCAATCTAAAATTAATGATTAATTACCTTCTTACCACATACATGTCTGATTTGATCCTTATAAACTTGGAGGTGCTAAAAAAATTGAATATAATTTCCATCAAGCATTTCTAATTCATGTAATCATTTTTCCCAATACTCATTATCTTTGATGATGTTATTTGGAGAGACCTGTAAATAAATAATTTCCAACTATAGTGGTATAATTAATTATGTATCATAAATGAGAGAATATATGGTAGCCTTTGTTGGTGTATCCACACTTGTGTAATATGCCTAGAGTGCGTAAATAATCTAATTATGCAAATTGGTATCATGTTTTGTAATACTTTTGTTTAATATTTTGATGATTGTCTTACTTGCCACTTATGCTTTCCCATTTCCTTGTAGGTATTATGGAGTAGAGAAAGTATGATGAATTTGGCATAGAAATGCTTAACTATTTTTTAGAAGGATGATATGTTATCTGTAGCAATAGTTGATGGTAGTTCAAAACTTGAAATAATATGTCATCAAGAATTGACATATATATTCTCCTATAGTAGATTGTAAAGCTATGGTCTCCACCCATTTTGTCAAATATTTAGTAGTAATAATAATAATGAACTTGTGATCATCTAACAATTCTAGATTTATATTTCCAATCACATTAAATCCCTAGAAGGAAAATAGCTAAGGTGAAACAATGTATTGTAATTAGTATGATGGATAATCATTTAGTTTTGCTATGTTTTTGAAATTGTGAAAAATTTATTTCATGTTCATGACAATCTTTCTCCAATTTAGGCTAATAGTAGCCATGTCATAATTTTTGAGACATAATGTTGCCACTAAAATGGCCACCACATTCACTATGATGTACCTATAATATGAATATTTTAGCTTCTTCATAATTTAAGCATTGGATTATTATCCTATCAAATGATATTTTAAGTAAGGATCCCCATTATAAAATAACACGTTGTTTTACGTTACAATTTATGTTTATCATTACTTGTAGCATTTTATAAGATAACATCCTGATACAATAAATTATGTATATCATTATACCATTTAGAATTTATTGCATTGTGAATGACTACCATGATTTACAAAGTGATGAAAATTATTATACTAATTGACACATACCTTAGCTAATGAATAGTAGAAATCATCTACTTATTGTTGATGTTCATCGTGATCACTAAAGCTACAATAACCGTTACATCAACATGTCTATTGTGATTGAGGGGTATGTTTTATATTAATAATGTGTTGAAATACATGGATAATATTTATACCATGTATTTATTTAGGATTAATTTTTATTCTTTAGTTTGATAAATATCCAAAACTTGATTAATCACAACTTTGAATCTCCATATGATTTAAACAATTTTATTTGTGGTGTTTATGTGTTGGATTATTTTAATGATCCAAATTTATTTTAATGTTATTAGTTAGTTAGTAAATAAGCTGGTTACTCAAGAAAGTTAGTTTGTCCCTATAACCACATGTGAAGGTTTTTAATCTTTCACGTCTCTATGTAAAAATGATCTCGAAATAATACAACTTGATATTTTATGTGAAATGTTCTCTTTATAATGTAATTCTATGTTATTTTTCCTTTTCCCCTCACCAATAGTGGAATCAGAGCCATGGTAAAAATATTAATTTTGAAGGAGGAGAGAAGACAATATTTATTAAGTAAATTCCATTTTTGATTGCCTGAGAGAGAGAAAGATGAAGGAGCAAGCTTGAGTTTGTTTCTAGAGGGATCACTTGATCTTTACCTTTTGTGTTGTGATTTATTTAATCGACACACTAATTGAAAAATCAGATAAAGATGGCCCTTATACAATGACACCCTGAGGACAAATTGTTAATAATAATTTTCTACACTCATATTGACCAATCTAATATGGTGCATTAGGTTTTGATTAGAGTTTGAATAATTCCATCGCATTAGTCCAGATAAAAGAAAAAAATTCACCATCTATTTAACTCATGATTTAGAGAGATCAACTACAACATGATGTCACCCTAGCCACTACTATAGTTAACATAAAGTTTATTTGATGACATATTTTTTCTCTTGTTTAAAGAAATTGATGCACAACCTAGTGGATTGGTAGTTGGCATAGAAGTTAATGTGCAAAGATAGTTAAATTTAAGACTACCATAAATTGAAAAAGAATATCACACATAAAATATCCACAGAAGTATTTGGATGGTATTTATTTTGAATTAATTAGATGTCACTTCACTAGTCTACATAACAATCCCCATATGTGAAAAATTCTTAAGCATGCAATGAAGAAACAAAGCACCAACAAAATGATCAGTCTATGAAATATATATAACACTTCACTATTTACATCATTAATGGCATCACATTTATTAATTTGATGGTCAGGAGTTTTCAAAAGTGATATCAAATTATTACCAATCCCTTTTAAGGCCATTACTCGAGGAAGGGCAAAGAGGAGCCAGACAACATAGTATAGAAGTAGTATCTATAATGTGACATATCATTTGATGGCATGCAATAGCCATAAATCTTGTCCTTCAAAACCTAAAATCAAATAAGCTTTATTTAATTTTTTATCATAGAGCATGGGTTCCACCCAAAGGATTGCAAGATTAACTCCATTTTTTCTTAAAAAATGAAAATTGAATCCATTTGATAAGAAATTACCATATAACTAACTTCTTTAAATTTGGAAAAATCAAAAATATTTATCATATTTTACCTTTATAGTTGTGAGTTGGTTGATGGGGATTTGGCTACACAAATTTAGTTGGTCACTTCTCTACATGGAGATCAAAGGTTCAAAACCTATTTTACCTTACTTTTTGTCAAAATTCCTTTTGAATTTTCATTTTGATTTTTGAAGGTCAATTAGGTGATATAAAGGTGTATTTATGACTTCTTGAGATAATTGTTTGCATAGTCGCTCTTTTATGCAAAGGTGGTCATGTGACCAAACAAACTATAGGTTTTTGGATGTTTGGGACATAACAGAATGGTCTATTTTATGTTTTAAAACTTCAATATATGTTTTTTATACCAAATGTATTTATTGATGTATAAAGGTACATTACTTGTGGAAACTGACACCTTCTAAATGATAATTTCCATAATGCCATCTCATGCTTGTGTTGTTAGCAAACATCTCATATTTTATAGATCCATCAAGATCCTTATAAGTGACAAAGTGTAAGTGTCAAAATAGAGGCTAGAGGATTTCTTGGGGGTTGGATGACAATTACCCTCTCTAGTTAGCTATTTGCTTAGATTTTGGGTTCAATGCTTGATTGGAAAATTTTGGTTTTTGTTCTTATTTTTAGTTCCATTTTTGTATTTATATATTTGATATTCATGACATGGATTCGATAGAGTTATTTTTTTTCTCTCAATGCATGGTTTCTCAAATCTCACTTGATAGGGGGAGAAGATTTAGGCATTATATGGACTTAGATCAGTCATCGATGATAGTATGAGTTGATATGGGTTGCTAGCACCAGCAATGTTGATCAAGGTCATCAACATTTATTGGGCATTAGGAAAATGTGCCATATAGAGTACAATTTGTCATTTGGATGGGTTCCTATGTGGGACCTTGTGTGGGTTGATGTACTTGGATAGGCCTTGATCATGTTCTACTATAGTACAATATGATGATCAAAGGGTATTAACAAGCCTTAATCATGTTCATCAGCCTTTTATGCTATAACTTACATGTTCAAGCTTCTGTATGGAGTGACATCAATTTTGATCAATACCAGGATGTACAATACACTAGTTGTAATTATGATAGATTTTCTTTGATGACTTTAGAGTCATTACTCCAATTATTTCATATTCTATACCCCTTTGGATCAAGTGGGAGTTTTTTAGATTATTTTAATGATTCAAAGTTATTTTAATGTTCTTAGTTGGTTAGTAAATAAGTTGGTTACTCAAGAAAGTTAGGTTGTCCCCATAACCACCTGTGAAACTTTTTAAGCTTTCACATATCTTTGTAAAAATGATCCTAAAATAATATGACTTAATATTTTGTGTGAAATATTCTCCTTACAATGTAATTATGTGTTATTTCTCCATTTCTCCTAGCCAACATTGTGTGGTTGGTTAACCTTGTATTAGATCCTTGTATTCAAATACATTGTTTGCACATGAAAATCCCAAGCAAAAATCAAATGTCAATGGCTAAACTTACATATTAATGAATTTTATCCCTGCTCTAGTGTTAGTGGTGCATTTTAAACCATCAAAATACATGATCTATGTGTCATTATTGATGTGATATGCAGTGAAATAATCTTGGACATCATCAGTAATGGATGATGTATCTAATAATGTAGCTATTGCTAGATGTTATATAATAATTTTTTATTTTACTAAATTTTGAGATATGAATTTTAAGTTGAATTCCATGAATAAAATTACCCACTTGGCAATGTGTCCTAATAAATGTGATTTAGACATGAGAAACTTAAGTGGGTCTACCCTTATGATAACTTTGTCTCATTATTAATCATATAGGGTCATAATTTGTGTTGTAAACATAAGTGTTTCTCTTAATTTTTGCTCATTTCTTAATTATTGAAGTAGGTAAGAAACTGGTAATAAGGGTGTGGTAGAAGAACCTAGTTGTTGTGCGTGTGTGATCCAGATTAATGTGGAGAGATATTTTTTTGTCTTGGAAGGATGGCCTATAGATAATAAAAAGTAACAAAATGGGTTGTTAGAAAGATAATAAGGTGGACTATCTAGCGTGATCTATATCCAAGAAGCGTGAGCTTGCTAGGAGGCTAGCAATCCACTCTTTAATAATAATTAAGTTGAAAGAGATAAAATTAAAATAATTGCATTAAATAATATAAAGTACTAAAATTAAATACAAGAAGAAATGAATGCTTGTTTAGATAAAAATACTAAATATAGAAATAACAGGTCAATACTAGTGCTAAAATAGATCAGGTTAGGTTCAAAAAATTAGGTAGGGGTCTGTGAATAGGTAGGGACATAAAAAGTCAGATTTGGTTGGGGGTATGGGGTTGGAAATAACTTGTTATTCCTTACCATAGTGACCACTAGTGGTCAGGGTGACTGTTGGTGGTTAAGCTGACCATCAATAGTTGGGTAACCATCAGCGGTTGGAGGTGACCATTGACGGTTATGCTAATCATTGGTATTTGCTTGTGGATTTTAAAGGTACTCAAAAAAGAGTTGTAAAATGGGTTAATGATCAGGTATGGGTTTGTTAAAGGTCTGGTTAAGGGTAGGTAAGTCAGAATATAGGTGAATAAGGTTTGATTTAGGCATGTAATTCAAAAAACAAGCAAACAAAGTTAAAATATAAACTATATCTGTTGTTTGTTAAATAACTGATGGTTGATAGCTGGAGAAATTTTGGCAAAGTAATAGTATTTTTCCTCAAGATCAATTTTGGTAGAGGTTCAGATCTCTATTATAGTTGTTAAATTATTGGAAGGAAGACTAGCTAGAAAGCTTAAATACTTATGTACTAGAATGCTTGTGATGGTGGATCTCCCTCTCACCTCCTACTCCCATCCTTTTATAGGCAAAGAGAGATGGAGGATAGAAGGTTCCCTAGGAGGTTGGCTTGTTAATTTTAATGCTCCATAGTTTTCTATCATCAAGAAAGGTAGATATATTGAATTGTGTCATGCTAGCTTATACACAGCTAGTATTTATGTTAGAATGAGAAAGACTTGACCATTAATGGTCAACCTAATTATCTATGGTCATGCTGACTATCAATGGTCAGTGTCTAGAGGTAAAGGGGTCAAGGTGGGTTAAAAAGGGTTGGTGAAGGGTTAATTAGTAATTTATTGAGTTAGTTAGCTTATTAACTAACAATACCCAAGGTTTGATGGGATGGTTAATGGGTTTATAAGGGTTAGGTGGTCCCTAGAGGATCTTGAAGCATTTCAACATCTAAGCATAAGTATTTGATGGGATTATAATTTTCCTCATAACAGACTAATGTAAAACTAATATAATAAATGGTTTTGTTAGTAGAGGTTCTTGAAGCATCATAACAGGCTAAGGTTGAGGATAGCTATGAGATAATTCATGTGCATAGAATAGTTTATTATATAAAAATAGGTATTTAAATGATAGAAACATAGGAAGCATTAATTTTCCTATGTTATTGAAGAATTAAAAACAACCAATATTGCATAAACTAAAATAATGCATTCAAAATAGTTTAGATAGAAAGTAACCAAAGCATTACACATGAGAATGCATGCAAAAAACATAATAAGAAATCACACAGGTAACCATAACCAAATACTCTTTGTTGATATCTTCTAAAAATTAGAACCCTCTTTTTATTATAAACAAAAGTATATATAGACTTTTTGGTCTATGACTATTCATCTTCTTCTCATACTTGGTACCAAAAGTGGAGTCTCTTCATATTCTAGCCTATTACAAGTCATGAAGATAAGAGAAACTAGACTTATACAATGACAAAATGAGTGCATAGTTCATGAATATTAGACAAATATACTGTGTAACTTTATAATCCATGTTATTCTACCAACACTTTCCTAGACTTAAAATGTTGTCTTATCTCAAGACAACATCACAAGATTTCTGAGAATGCACAAGTGACTAGAGGCTGAAGAAATGGTTGGACCAGTTAGATTCATAGTAATGGCTCTGTTGTCCCCAAAAATATCACTCATTTTTGGGACAACATATGAACTATTTTGGGCCCTAAAATACCAAAATTGTATATTCCATTTTCAAAATTTGTTCTGAGCATTCAAATTCCTCATTTTTCAAGCTTCTCAAAAATCTACGGACTCTGCAGGCTTAAATCTACGGACTCTGTAGGCTTGAATCTATGGACTTTGTAGGAAGAAAATCTATGGACTATGCAGGCCAAGTTCTATGGGCTTCACAGGTTGATTTCCATGGACTCTATAGGAAAGAAGCAAGCTCTCAACACTTAGGTGATTTCAAGGTTGGTTCAACGACAAGGTTCAACCAAAATGTCCATCGGCAAGCTTCTAAGCAAGGATTGAACCATTGAACCACTGAACCTTGAACCATTTTGGTTCAACGGGTTCAATGGGTTTAAAGGTTCAACATCATCAGCAAGAGTTAAGGGCATTTGTCAAGGTTCAAAGTTTAACCACTTCAAGGTTCAACAACTTCAAAACACTTATCAAAGAGAAGAAGGCTTGAACCATTAAACTGTTGAACCATTAAACCACTTTGGTTCAATGAGTTCACAGGTTCAAAGGTTTAACCAGTGTGATGAAGATCAAAGAGCTTAGAAAGAACAAGTGATGGACAAAGGATGAACCAATGAACCGATTGAACCTTGAACCAAAAGAGTTCAAAGTTCAATGGTTCATGGGTTCAAAGGTTCAAAGGTGGCCTCAGTCAAGGAAAGAAGCAGCAAATAGGTGGTTCAACGGATGGTTCAACCAAGGAGTAGTAAAGCGATTGAACCAAGAAGCGATGGAACAAAAGAGGTAGAATGAACCGATGAACCAATGAACCAATGTACTTTTAGTGGGTTCAAAGGTTCAAGGTTCAACATGGTTCAAGTGGCTAGCGACCATTGACGGCCCCATAGACATCAAATTTAAATTAAGGGAATATCCATTGAAATTCAAATAAAGCACGAAACTTGAAGGAAGAACCAAGCGACTGGCTAAAAAAATAGCTCGGGAGCTCAAATTCTAGGAAGAGACAAAGCTGGAAAAGACAAAACAAAGAGACAAAGAGGGAAATATCTACATAGAAGTTATTCCGGTAGCTGGAACAGTCTGTAGAATAGATTTTTGAGCTTGCAAACATTGAGGGTGTGACCTGTTGGTATCCTTTGGAGTAAAGACAAAATGGATAGCTACACAAATGTCAGAGGGGATAGACCAGATGATCCAGACCTAGGAAAAGACATATTAGATGAATAGACATGCCATAGTTAAGGCAACACACTATTCCATGCATGGTCCCTCCAGACAGAACTAAAGGCGCATTGAAGGCATTGACTGCAACATGGGCCATCTCATGGGAAAGAGAGCCAAGCCTTGCTTGGTTGCTATATATTGTAATCTCTTTTATTGTTTTAAAGAGATCTTCCCATGACTAAAAGCAAAACTTTGCACAAATTGAAAGGCATCACTGAGACTTTGAGCTCATATTGTTTATAATATTTATTTGTTTGAATCAGAAAGTAAGTTACTTTCAGACTTTGTGCTGTTATAACTTGTATCATTCTAGGAGATTGTTCTTATGTCTATTTCCTAAATGTATTCTTGTTTATGCAATTTAACAAGCAGAGCTAGTGGAAGTGATAAGGAAGGTGTCCTGAAGCCAGCTACTTTCAGACTTTGTGCTGTCATAGTTATCTTTAGTGTGCATTTATTTTTTGTTTCTGTGTAAAGGACCTTGGGATGACTTTGTGCCCCCATTGTTCTTTGTATCTCACTCTTATGTAGTCAATGTGGAGACTTTGTGCTACATCTTAGATTGTTGGTTACTCTGTACTCTATTACCAGTTACTTATCCTACTTGAAAGAACTCTTGCTATCCCCTGCAAGAACACTTTTGAAAGAAGAGGAAGTGCCTTCAGTGTTTTCACCAAGATTTTCTCCTTTGTTCATGAACATAATCTCTGAAAGAAGAGAGATGGATGGCTTATTTTACCCCTGAGTGTTATTTTTTGCATAGAGATATAGTATATAGCCTCCTCATATTTAATAAGGAACCTCCCCTTGATGAGAGGAGAGATTTGTCTCCTTTGGATGTAGTAAACCTGCAGCTTTGGATGAACAATCTCCCTATGCTATGCTTATAGGAACTATTTTTCTCTCCAATTAGTTGGTCGACAAAATATTCACCCAACAATTTTTGGTGACTCTACTGGGGATGAACGTGCAGTCTGAAGCCTCAAGTTTCAGATTGAAGTAGTCCCTACCCTTATCCATTATAGACTCTGGTGACTCCATTATGTGTCTTACCCATTATCATTATAGCCTTATCCATATTCCTCCATCTCCATTATATAATCTAGTCTACAAACCAGATCTGTTGAGGAAGAACAACAGTTTGAAGCGTCAAGCTTCAAGCTAAAGTAGGATCCTGTTTCTTTCCCATTTTTGTTCTATAATCTGGCAACCCCACACTTTACAAGAAGCCAAAGAGCCCAAGGTATAACTACTTTTTCTATTGTTATCAGAGCTTTGCCTATCCACACGTTGCCCAAATTTGTTATCCCCCTTTTCCATAATCCCATCATGGTAGTTTAAGGCCCCTAGGTTAACTCTTTTGGTCCACTAAACTTGACCCCACCTTTACATGAGCTTCCACACAGTTCAAGGATGAATTTCCCCAAATTTTTTGGTGATGGGAAAGTTCACCCTGATGAACATATTATTGCCTTTAGCATAGCCTATGGTGTAATAGGTGTGGAGTATGAAGACATAGTAGTCAGGCTATTCGTGGAGACACTACAAGGTGCTGTTGTAGACTGGTTTTACCATCTGCAAGCTTGATTAGTGACTGATTGGGACACTCTGAAAGATAAATTCGAAGCAAGGTTCAAGCCTACAGAAGATGCACACGCTTTATTGGCCCAACTTACATAGATGAAGAAGGAACCTCATGAACCTATGAGGGACTTCATTGCCAAGTTTGACAAGTTGAGGAACAGGATTCCCATGATCACCCAACCAACACCTGAAAAACTCAAATGCTTCTTCATCAACTCGCAACTACTTGAAGTGAGTTTTTTATTGAGACGTGTTAGCCACATAGACCTTGAGGCTGGTCAAGACTTGGCTATTGAGGTAGAAGATGACCTTATCTTGGCAGGAAAGATAAGGAGAGATCCTAACAGAGGTAAACCCTCTTCATATTTTGAATACTCACCCACAACCACCACTGATCAAATTGTAAAAAAGGTGGCAAATGAATTACTAGCCTTGAAAAGGCAAATGGCACAAGGTATGTCTTCTGCTCCTTCATATAGAGATGTACCAAGGAGAACATTCCTCAATCAGCCATATCAAGGCAATGCTACCAAAAGTCAAGGGAAACCAAATCATCTTCCTCCCCCACAGAGGAACCTTGCCCTTGAAGCACCTCCAACCAACTTAGTAGTTGGATATCTGGAAACAAAAAATGTTTCTCTTTCCAACCTAAGTTTGAGCAAGAAAATGACGCTGATCTCTTCACAAAGGATCAAGAAGAATCAGCTAGTGACTCCCACATTGGTTTCCTAAATTACCAAGATGAACCCAAAAGTGAGGATGAAGTAGTCAAAGGATCATACGCAGTATTCACCTAGTCTAAGAATCAGTTAGCCCAGTAGGCCAACAAAGAAAAGATAGAGGAGTGACCCCAACCAACAATTTCAATTGCTAAGCAGAGAACCCCTCTTCCTTTCTGGTCAAAGGACCCAGTGATTGCTAAAAAGGTAAGTACATCAAACATTTCTGCACCTTCTACTTCAAATTCATACACTAGTCCTCCCCCTCCCAAAAGCCAAAAGGATGAACTCCCATCCCCTCTTCCAAGTCCATTTCAGTCATCTGATATAATTGATCATGTCAAGAAATCCAAAATTCAAATGACTAAATTTGCATTCCTGGAAGCCAATCCTGAGTAGTTAAACATTAGTGGAGAACTAAGTGTGGACCTATCTGAGGCAAAAGTTGTGGTCACCCAAATGTCAGCCCCTACAACTCAAATTTTGTTTGAGCCCTCAAGTAGGGGTAATTACTTCTTGACCATAGAGGATGCTCATGTCTCAGCTGATGAAAGACCCATAGCTAGCAATCCAAGATTTGATCCAAACAAGTCATCAAAAGAATTGGTAGGGTGTAGTACAAATGAAGAAGGATCTTCCATCTCTAATGAAGAGAAATATGATAGAAGATCAGCTTTTGATGATGCTTGGATCTTGAAATCTGATGGCAACGATTCTTCCACTAATGCTGGAGCTGGGATTGTGTTGATATCTCCTCAAGGAGATATTTTTCCTTCATGCAAGTTGTAGTTCAGCAACACCAACACAGTTGGATTCAAATCTCTATTGCTCAGATTGAAGACTACTCATTATGAAGATATCAAACTCCTTCACACCAAAGGAGATGCTGAGCTGATGGTTTGTCAGGAGTTTGATGCTAACAATCAAAACATGTGCTAGACTAAACAAGTAGAACAAAAAGCTATGGTAGTGGACCATATTGTTGTACTCCAAAGTCAGCAAAAGGAACTCTTTTCCAAGAGAGCAAGGATTTATGGTTTTCAAATTGAAGATCACGTCTTGCCATGGAGCAAGAAGAGAGAGCCAAAAGGAGTGCATAGAAAATGTGGTTCCTAGTGTAGAGTTCCATTTGCCTGTCACCGTTTTTGGGGACAAAATGGTTTCTTGCTAGTTTATCAAGATGGCACACCATTTTCACTATCTCATAGTGGGTGGCATCTGAAGTGCTTCAAATCTTGAGGCATCAGATAAGATCATCTGTACATATATATATTTGTATAGTCTTTAGTTCTATTTTGTGCTTTTTATTTTCATTTTTAGCACCTTTATTTTTTGGGTAGCATGACTCCATAGCCCAATGGCATACTTCAAGGCACCAAAGATTTTGGTTTTTACTCCCCTCAGTTGTTTCAAAATTTTAACTAAGGGAAGTTCCCCAACTAGAGCTAGTTGTTGTCCCTCAAAAATATCACTCATTTTTGGGACAACATATGAACTATTTTGGGACTTGCAAGACCAAAATTGTCTCTTCCCTTTTCAAAATTTGTTCTGAGCATTCAAATTCCTCATTTTTCAAGCTTCTTAGAAATCTACAGACTTTGCAGGCTTGAATTCACGGACTCTGTAGGCTTGAATCTATGGACTCTACAGGAAGAAAATCTATGGACTCTTCAGGCCAAGTTCTATGGGCTTCACAGGTTAATTTCTATGGACTCTATAGGAAAGAAGCAAGCTCTCAACACTTAGGCAATTTCAAGGTTGGTTCAATGACAAGGTTTAACTAAAATGTCCATTGGCAAGCTTCTAAGCAAGGATTGAACCATTGAACCATTGAACTGCTGAACCTTGAACCATTTTGGTTCAACGAGTTCAATAGGTTCAAAGGTTCAATGTCATTAGCAAGAGTTAAGAGCATTTGTCAAGGTTCAAAGTTCAACCACTTCAAGGTTCAATAGATTTAATACACTTATCAAAGAGAAGAAGGCTTGAACCATTGAACCATTGAACCATTGGACCACTTTGGTTTAATGAGTTCATAGGTTCAAAGGTTCAACCAGTGCGATGAAGATCAAAGAGCTTAGAAAGAACAAGTGATGGATAAAGGATGAACCAATGAACCGATTGAACCTTGAACTAAAAGAGTTCAAAGTTTAATGGTTCATGGGTTCAAAGGCAGCCTCAGTCAAGGAAAGAAGTAACAAACAGGTGGTTTAATGGATGGTTTAAACAAGGAGCAAGAAAGCAATTAAACCAAGAACCGATGGAATAAAAGAGGTAGAATGAACTGATGAACCAATGAATCAATGTACTTTTAGTAGGTTTAAAGGTTCAAGGTTCAACATGGTTTAAGTGGCTAGTGACCATTGATGGCCCCGCAGACGTCAAATTTAAAGTAAGGGAATATCCATTGAAATTCAAATAAAGCACAAAATTTGAAGGAAGAACCAAGCAACTGGCTGAAAAGATAGCCTAGGAGCTTAAATTCCAAGAAGAGACAAAGCTAGAAAAGACAAAACAAAGAAGAGACAAAGAGGGAAATATCTACATAGAAGTTATTCTGGTAGCTGGAATAGTTTGCAAAATAGATTTTCGAGCTTACAAACATTGAGGGTGTGACTTGTTAGTCTCCTTTGGAGTAAAGATAAAATGGATAGCTACGTAGACATCAGAGGGGATAGACCAGATGATCCAGACCCAGGAAAAGACATATTAGATGAATAGACACACCATAGTTAAGGCAACACACTATTCCATGCGTGGTCCCTCCAAACAAAATTGAAGGTGCATTGAAGGCGTTGACTACAGCATGGGCCATCCCATGGGAGAGAGCACCAAGCCTTTCTTTGTGGATATATATTGTAATCTCTTTTATTATTTTAAGAAGATCTTCCCGTGACTAGAAGCAAAACTCTACCCAAATTGAAAGGCATCACTGAGACTTTGAGCTCAGATTGTTTATCATATTTCTTTATTTGAATTAGAAAGCAAGTTACTTTCAAAATTTGTGCTGCTATAACTTGTATCATTCTATGAGATTGTTCTTATGTCTATTTCCTAAATGTATTCTTGTTTATGCAATTTGATTAGCAGAGCTAGTGGAAGTGATAAGGAAGGTGTCCTGAAGCCAGCTACTTTAAGACTTTGTGCTATCATAGTTGTCTTCAGTGTGCATTTATTTTATATTTGTATGTAAAGGACCTTGGGATTACTTTGTGCCCCCATTGTTCTTTGTATCTCACTCTTAGGCAGTCAAGGTGCAGACTTTGTGCTACATCTTAGATTGTTGGTTAATCTGTACTATGTTACCAGTTACTTATCCTACCTGAAAGAACTCCTGCTATCCCCTGTAAGAACACTTCTGAAAGAAGAGAAGTGACTTTAGTGTTTTCACCAAGATTTTCTCCTTTATTCATGAACATCATCTCTGAAAGAAGAGAGATGGATGGCTTATCCTACCCCTGAGTGTTATTTTCTACATATAGATATAGTATATAGCCTCCTCATATTTAATAAGGAACCTCCCCTTGATGAGAGGAGAGATTTGTCCCCTTTGGATGTAGTAAACCTACAACTTTGGATGACCAATCTCCCTATGCTGTGGTGATAGGAATTATTTTAATCTCCAGTTAGCTGGTTGACAAAATATTCACCCAACAGGCTCAAGGTGCCATTTTTGGTTTTCACCTCTTACACAATACTTAGCCACCCTTTTGGGTTTTCAACTAACATACCAACCTACCACGCTTTGTGGGTTTTCAATAGGCTGGCATAATTAAGTGGCCATACTTTATGGGTTTTCAACCAACTTGGCACCGTCTTACTAAGTCATACCCAATATAAAATGTTATAAAAATATTCAAAATTTATACTTTGCACAATACTTAACTTGATAATGGTGGCATATATGTAGAAAAAGTTTGACTATAAGAGTCCTTAGACTAGGATTGAGTATCCTTTTATTATGTGATGATCTACTAGAGTTATGAAGGTAGCCTATACATAGGTGTATTAACAATCTAGAAAAATACACTGGTTAAGGGATTCAAATCCATTTTGTATGCATTCTTGTCCAACATCACTTCTTGTATCAACCACAATAGGGTGCACAATGGAGCACAATATTTAATGCTCTGCTTGAGGTCTACATCATCAATTATGCTCAAGGTTACCTTGGTATTTGTAACCCTTGTCTGAATCTCTCCACTCAATTATCCTATCTTATTTGCATGTCATTGAGCTTGGAGGCTAGTAAAGGAACTACTAAAAATCTAACTCTAACAATTCAGAAGGTTTTTGTGCACATTATCCCTGACATTAAGTGATTTATAGAGTGCTATATCCTTATCCTCCCTAGTTTTAGTATGACTTGCCATGGATGATTTGGTGGTGGTGGCCTTTATAAATTCTATGTTGGAACTAGCTAAGGAGGTCTCCATTTTTTGTTTCCAATCTAGTAAGCTATGTGTAACCTATTAATCTTAAAGTGTGTCAATATTAAGCATTCCTTAATATTCCTCTAGTAGAGTGATGATTGTATTATCCTTGATCTTAATATCTTGACTTAATGTTCCCACTATATAGATTTTTTGTGTTGCAGACCAATCCTTTGTTAACTCAAAGACAAGTGTCTTGGCACTAGTTGGACATTACTTGGTCCCTGATTGCTCGAGTGACTAACTTGGGTTAAGTGTCCTGAATAAGCTTTGTAGCATCATCATGTGATCCTTCAACTTAATGTTTTTGACCTTTGATTGATCAACCTCCTACTACAAAGAGGTGGCCTTCTATGCAATAGACTCATGGAATGTTGTAGCACCCTCTAAATATTTCTTTAATGGTAATCTATAAATATATAAGGATGTTTCCTATTAGAGTGGGAATACTACCAATGTTCCCATAGTAGATAAAGTATTAGGGTGTGGCATGGTTGTTAGTGGAAGTGAGAAGGTGGTTCATTGAGCACCCATACTTAGGACATCCCATAACTAGACTCCTCTCAAAGGTAAAGTTGATTATTGATCACTTGTTATATTTGTAGATGTATCTTCTTCTTTCCTAGGCTACTCTGATCCACCTAGTTGTTGTATAGGGATTTATTGTTATTACATCATAACATATTCTATAGTCTTCAGTTATTGCACATCATCTTCATATTATTTTCTCTTGTCTTCTTCTGATGCTTTCCTATTGATCTCTTCCTCCGTAGCTTTATTTTTCACCTATTCATCCTATTTTAGCTTCTATGCATTTTCTTCTTCCTTCTTCTATTCTTAAAGTATACCAACCTTATCTTGTTTGGCCTTAGCCTATATCTGTGCCACTAGGTCAACTTGCATCTTGGCTACACTTGTTTATTTTTACTATGCTTGAGTTTGTTATTTTTATAGGGCTTCATCTTCTTCTACTTTATTCTTATTCACAATTTCATTAGCTTGCTACTGTGTGAGAGTGGCATCCTCTAGAGCCTTTTTTGCCTGCACATCTTATTTTTGTTTATCTTCTTCTTCCTTAGCTTTGGCAGTGAGCATAGCTTATTTTTTCCTCTTTTCTTCATCCCTCTTATTTTTGTGTACCTGTTGTGCCTACTTTACTACATCGATAGCTTATTTTACCTTCATTCCCTCCTCGATAGCTTTTTTTCATTTAGCCTCTACATTTTGGGTCATTTACATGGCCTCAACTTCTTGAAATTGATGACTTACTTGTCATGCTTGCTTTTGTTGGGATTATTCCTTATGGCACTTATTTTCTTCTTGATTAAATCATCATTTGTCTACGTGAGTTGATTCCTCCCATGAAGCCTATTGTTCTTTAGCTATAGGTTGATTTGACATGAACTTTTCAACTTTTAGGACTTATTCTGAAGGTGATGAATCATTCAGTTGGACCATAGAGTTGGAGATAGATGTTTTCTTACACCACAAAGTAACCATCCTACATTTGGATGGCAATGAAGTCAAAGAAGGAGAAGGTTGCACTTAATTCACTATGGCTATCCTACCAAATGTGCATTCTTCTAAGGTAGGATAAAGCCTAGCTTCTCATCAAATTATGGTTCAATGCACCAAAAAATCCTATGGAATTTATGGAAATGGTGTAAAGACATCAATGATTGAGAAAGTGGTAGAAGTTTGATGATCTAATATTTGGGCCATTCTTTGAATTTGTTCATTCTTTGAATTTGTTCAGCCTCTTCATGCATAGTGCCAACAAAAATGGATGTAGGTCATGGTGGTAGTTCAACCCAAAGAATTGGAGGGACCTTATTATGTACTTGAACCATGTGTACTAACTTATATAAGAACTCCTTCTCCTCCTCCCTATCATATAATTCACCTACTATAGCTATGACCATCACCTCATAAATCTCTTACTCATTTGTTCCCATTTGAGGTAGGTCATAGGAGCTTGTGATCTTGGGCACCTGAGGGTCATCTATCTATGTTGTGATGCTCATTGTATTATGATTTAAAGGAGGTGATGGTGGTTATTATTCAATATAAATATTGTGATTTCATTTTTGCTACTATGAGGTTGTGGCTTTTGGTTGTTACTATACTGAAGGGACTATTGTACTAGGTGGTATGGCTTAGAGTGATGTCGTACACCTAGTTTCATATGCTTTTTTTTTATGACTTTGGCATACACCATGACCATGGTAATAAAATAGGTATGGGTCCAAATGGTGACCTAAACAACTTATGAATGTGAGTGAAACACCTTTCAAGAGAAAAGTGACAATAACATGTTGTTCCAAATACTGCATGACATCTGATGACATTGTGGATGTGTAGCAAAAGTTATAAACACACCTCTCACTGTGTCTTGAATTTTACCTCATACACTAGGGCATAATTCTTAGGTGTTCATATCAGATTGCATAATTATTTCTCTATCCAATAATTGATGTCGAGTGTACCTCTCCTTTAAAGGAATTCCATTAGGTGAAATAAAGTAGAAAGATGAGAAACTAGTACTAAAAGGTCTGATTGGAAATAATGTGGCACTTATGGATATTTTTAAGAATTTCTTCTACAAAATATTTTTTTCCAATTGAACTGCTCATTATGGTGGATCATGTGATGTGCAATGTTAACTAGTCTTTTGGGAATTTGCTTTGTGGACTTGGTGGTCTACCAGAATCTCCATTTGATGCACTCAACCAAGATGCACACTAGTTCTTCTTGGATTTAATTAATTGGGATTTTTATGGACCCCTAAACATATAATTCTCTAGCCTCCTAAAAGATAAGAGGTGTTCTATTCTTTTAAGGAGCAAGATAATCACCTCACATAGACATGCCCAAAGCTTGAGTCATTACTTTGATGTTAATGACTATAGTGGTGTTAGGGCCAATATAAATGTTGTCTTTATTGTAGTGGTTAAGTAAAATTTACATAATCTCCCCTAAATCATTGAAGGTGGGCATGTAAATTAAGCTCTCAATGTCTATATTTTAGAATCAATGTGGGGATGCAAGTGTAATTGATTATGTAATAATAACTAGATATGGTTGGAATAGTTTTTATTATATCACTCAAAGATAATCAAATGACTCTCGATTAGTGTATTCTATATACCAAAGTGCAAGGTCAATGCCTATGTCTTTTTTATAAACATCTATCAAGTTTTTGATGGGATGTGAGTGATCCATGATATCTGAATATTAAAATTGAAAAAAAAATTGCTTTTTGCGTAGTAGAAATCAGCTCAGCCCTAAAACTTTAACTCATAAAATGTTTACAAGAAAGAAATGCAGACTTGATTTGAAGCTATGTACCTTTATATATTTTGCACCTATTAGTTTCCATGTAAATGTTGTGTTGAGTTGTCCCTTCGATATCAATGTGAATGTTGATGTGGTAAATCTAATCTAATATGGCAATTAAGGTAGTTAATAATTGACACATGCATTGAGATACATCATTATATTATTTGTTATCTATACTGGAGTACAAATCGATGATGTTGATCGGTCATCGATTTGGTGAATATTAGACTAATCAAACCTTGGCTATGGAATTAAATACTTGGGGATGAACATTATATAGCTAAGATCTTGGTTGATGTGACTTGATCATATATTTCTTGGACTTAATTACTTATTTTCACTCTTATTGACATCAACAATGGTTCACCTAAATTCTTTTGCACATGGGTGTCATACACTATACTTCTTATCCTGGTTATAGAATCTATTGAAAAGATCATCTATAAACACACACATGCACACAAATAAAAATAAACACATAAAAAAACATACAGAAATGGTAAATCCTAATCTACTTGGTGTTACTCAATACCCACTCATTTGGCAGAAACAAATCAATTAAGACTATTAGTGATAGGGCTTAAGCCTACAGCCATTCACCCACCCTGGTAAAATGGTTCCCTATATATCTCTTAAAATAATAGTTCCTTGCTACAATATTTCTTGTACATTGTAAATTCCTTTCTATCTGATCTATAATTTACTTGAAAATGCTTTAAAGTGACAATTATGTAACAAAGTTAGTTGATCTTTATTAAATTCCTTATGGCACATGTTCATATCATGCCATGCTTGATGGATCTGCTTATGAACTTCCTATGTCCAAGATGATCTACGTTGATACTCATCCATCCTATTCAGTTAGAGAATTCTATTTGTGAGAGACCCATGATCCCCTAATCTCATAACCATTGCAATGTGTAGACTAGGTACCAAGTATTCCATCAATATTACTGATTCAAGCCCATAGTCCAACTAATTTAGACTAAAACCTATAGCCCTTTTATAGTGCATTTGATAAGATCAAAGAATCATAGGAAGGAAATATTCCTAATCATTCCTCTTTTCATCACATATCTTTGTTAACATCTTGCCCAATAGTTTATTTGAAGTCTCAACTTGGCCATTAACTTATATATGGTATCCAATACTTTTATGATGGGAAATCATGAATTCTTTAGTAAGAGATTTAATAGTATTATTTAGGAAGTGTGTCCATCGATCATTGATGATATTGATGGGTCATCCAAACCGTATCATGATATTCTTGTAAAGGAAATTTGGTGCATCCTTCACCCCAACGATGGGTGTCGTAGTGGCTTAAATGCATTTGGTAAAGTAATCTATCACAATGATAATATATTATTATTTATTGTGTTTACTCAAGGGATGATAGGTCCTAAAAAATTGATGCCCAAATATTCAAAAGGTTGTTCAAATAATAAAGGATACAAAGGTATTTCATCCTTCTAAAGAGACTTACCAATTTGTTGATATACATCACAATATTGTACTACTCTATGTGCATCCTAAAAAATTTTCTGCCAGCATAATCCATTTTGAAACAATTTTTATGTAGTAACTTTTTTAGTAAAATGACCTCCTATTATTCCTTGGTGTGCTTTTTATAAGATCTATGAGCATTCATGTTCCATAACTACCCTTTGTAGTACTTCATCCTTCCCCAAATGATACAAGATCCCATTTATAATAGTATATGGCAAGGCTTTGGTGATAAATTGCTTGTTGTTACTTTATTCGTAGTGCACATGAAATACTCCTTGTTCTAAGAAATTAACAATTGGATCAAAATTCTTAGGTATCGTAGAAACTCCAAATAGATGGAAATCAAGAGAATATTCCTATAGTTCTTCTCATTCTTCCCTATTTACGATGTGACTGAGATGATCCAACCCAACATTTTTTTACCTGATTTGACATTGATGTAAAATTGAAATTCTTGAAAGAGCATCAACCATCTTGAAATGTATCCTTCAAGCATAGGATTTTTTTACTAGGTAATGTAGAGATTGATGATCCGTGAAAATTTCAAATGGTATCTCAAGAAGATAATGTTAGAATTTTTACAGTATGAACACTATAGCCAATGCTTCTCTTTTAGTTTTCATGTAATTGTTTTCTACGTCAAAATAATTTTAGCTTGTAAAATGTATGGCGTGGTCCAATCCACCATCTCTTGGCTATGCAAACATAGCACCGACTATGATACCAGAAGCACCAATGCGCACATGAATGGGCTTACTCTAATTTGGAAAGATAAGAATATGTACAGTGACCAGTTGTTGCTTTAGTTTTATGAAGGTTGATTAACACTCAAAAGTCCAGATAAACTTCATACTTTTTTGTAGTAAATAATCCAATGGTGATGAAATGGATGCATATCCCTTGATAAAATTATGACAGTAACTTGTATGGCCTTTAAAGGATCATACTTCCATGGACTTGACTGGTGGAGGCATACTAAGAATGATTGCAATTTTGGCTTGGTCCACTCAAATCCCTTCATTGCATACCATGTGACCTAGAAAGACAATAGTAGGTGTAAAAAATAAACACTTTTTCAAATTTAGGTAAATACATAGATCTCGATAACATTCTAACATGAGGTGTATCTTGGACAAGAGTTCTTTAAACAAATAAAAGACTACTCAATAATCTAGATATACTTCTAAGAAGTCATGAATGAAATCCTTAAATGTAATCACCACTACTCTAGTAAAAAAATGTAGGTGCATTCTTGAGGCCAAAAGGCATTACCTTGTATGCAAAGGATCCCCATTATGTGTAAAAAGTTGTTTTAACTCTATCTTATTTTGCAATGGGTATTTGATGATAGCCACTGAATCCATCTATGAAAGAGTAAAATTCATGACCTATGATAGATTCCAAAACATCATCTATGAAGGGAATCAAAAATGGGTCATTCACACTTGTGTTATTAAAAATTCAATAATCACCACATACTCTAATCTACCCTATTTTCTTAGGTTGCACTACCATGGGACTAACCTAGTCTACCTTCTCTATGAGATAGATGATACCTATTTCTTACATTCTATCCAGTTCAACCTTCACTTTCAACTTCATTTTTGGATTCAACCTATATGGCCTTTTCTTTATGGGTTATGCGCACTCCTTAAGTTTACTATGCATTACACCTAGGGAAGGATCTACTCTAAATTTTGAAAATTTTGTTAAAACCACATCTTGATAATCTTGTAGGAGTTGCATAGTTTTTGAAACTTTGGATTTAGTCCAATAGTCCCCTATATGTGCTAGTTTAGGAATCTCCTCACTTTTGATATTTTCCACATGGTTTTTAATAGGTTACTAATAAATCTTGCACTTCTCCTCAATAACATATTATTGTAGCATTATTTTCCCTTCTTACTTTGAAATCAGTATGTTGTGTAGCTTATCTTCTTCAGTGGGTTCTACAACTGGATCCTTTAATGGTTTTACTAGATGTTCAGGTTCAAGCAAGTCAGTCAAATCAATATCACCATTAGTATCTGATTCTTTAATTATTCCTCTTCATCTTGTATTTGGTGGTATGGATACATAAGAGTTTATTATTCCATATTAACTAATTTATATCTTTGTAATGTTGTATTTAGATCACAGATGATGTTCTTCTATGCAGCAAATTCCATCATGGTGCTTAAATCTTATACACACACATGGCATAGGAAATGTTTGATTTTTAGCAGTGCATTATGAACTAGAGAATTTTCATCTTCAAACACAAAAGTTTGTCTAAAGTAAATCTACACCTATGCCCAATGCTTTGTCTCCCACCTACATTCTTGATGCATATACCAAGCTGATGGTAAAAGGGCAAGTGTATAATGAAATATATGAACCTAGTAATTAAGTGTTACATGTTCTTGATCCCAAACCTTAACGCATTTATGGATATGGATTTTAGTACACTCACCTTCCTAAAAATAAGGCCAATTACTTCTAATGACCTATAGTAAATGAAATATGCTAATCATAAGTTTGCACGCATCATCCCAATTGAGTTGATCATTTCTATAAATTATCAACCAGGTCACTGTAACTCCCTTCAAAGTGTAATTAAAGGTACTAACCCATTGACAAATCATAGTCACATGAAATTTTAGGTATAAAATTAATTAATTGATATCCTCGATCACATAGTATGAAGGAATTTATCTTTCTATGGTGAAGACCATTCTCATAGGCCAGAATTCATAATCACCATGAGCCTAATTGAGTATATGCATATCTAAGTCTCCACTTATAGATGAATTTTTTTCCTAAGGCAAGGTTCCTTCTCTAGTTGGTTCTATATAATCTTGCATATGATCATATTCTTGATATAGAAAATTAACTTCTAAACAAGTAGTGGATTTAGTAGACATGGACGCACAATCATTTGTGACAAACTAAGGTACTAATGGCTAAGTAACTATTGGTTTGAGATTTCATTATTTAGATGTCTTTAATTTTTGAGTGAGTAAATATTGCACTTGATGTTTAGTATGCTCATATAAGAATTTACACTTGGATGTGTGCAGATCTTTTAGGTTCTCCTTAGAGTTTACCTTCATCTAATTGGTTTTTTGTGTGACATACAGAGAGTTTGGTTCAACCAAAATGATGTAGGGTTTATGAACTTTATGTAAATGAATGACTAAAATATTATCTCCCTAATGTGCCGCTAATGAGTTACTATTATCTTCATATCAATGACTTCAAACTCACCTCACAAGATTAGTTTTTGATTTTGATCTCAACGTCTTCTAACGGATCAATGGGTTCAACTCTTCCAAGGTATGATAAGCTCAGATTCATTAGGCTATAATTAATAATTGGGCATCCAATTACCTCCCATGTAGACTTGGGAATTATGTTAACTATGCTACCAAAATCAAAGACAACATTTAGAATTTCATATCCTACCATTTCAATGTCAATTTTTGCATCTGCATCTCATGACTTCTTTTATTTTAACATACCAAACAAATTTTTATGTCTTCTATTATCCTCATTTCACACACTCCAATAAATTATGTAGCAATTTTGTGATGTTATGAGAAATGTCTTCATTGTATAGTGTACTTAGCAACTTCAATAAATCTTTCAACATAGTAACAACTCCATCCTAGTACATAATGTGCTCAATAAAACCATACATTTGGGAATCTATTGCTATAGTATCTCCTTTAATAGTGTCTTGGAGTTGAATATTTTTCAACATCTATGCAACTTCATACATGAGCCCCTTTCTATAGTTGTGTTTGGGTATTTGTCCTATTTTGATTTTTGGATTCCCTAGTTTTGAGGCATCTCAAGAGGAGGCAATCCTTTCTCTGCATGTTGGTGTCTTGTAAAAACATTTATAAACACATCTTCCTTAAGCTAAGCATTCACCATGTTAACATTCATGATGGTATTTTCCTTTAATTACTTTTCCAAAATAGAACAGTCTGTTATCTTGTGTTACTCATATACACTGTAATATGAGTAGCAAGATTATGTTTGGGGATTCAAAGGGAAATTGTGTTTCACATGGTTATGCTCTCCATATAAGTAGCATTGCAATGGATGGATTTGGTAAATATTTCCTCTACCACCTTGGTAACCTCATTTGTATTTTCTCCTAGATCCTCATTTATTCAACTGATAACCTCTTCCATTACCTCTATATGGCTACATTATATTCTAGTGTTGATGTTGTTAGGTATTATCTCCAATCCCAAATTATTATTGCATAATTGGTAAAGTCTAACTAGTTTTTTTTTTTGCATCATTGTTAGATTCTAAGGGGCTAAGTACTAGTATGTTAGTGATGGCAGTGTCTAACATGATGAAGGAAGAGTCTATTTGTCCAGACCTTAAGGCTAGTATTAAGGCAAATTGGGGATCCATTGTGGACCTATTTGGTTTGCACAACTCTTATCAACTTCTGAGCCTATAATTATCTACTTTGTTAAGGAAACTTGTTGTACGGTGATGGAAAATACATTATTTGTAATATTTTATTTGAGCTCCTATAAATCCCTACAATTATTTTCATTATGATTGTGCAATTTACAAAAATTACAATACAAACTCAATGGGATTTTGACATACTATTTCAGGAGATAACACTGTGTTGTTTCATTCCTTACTACTCTACAAATTTTACAAAACTCTATCTTTATCTTATAAAAATCATTCATGTGATGTCCTTCTTTCCCAAACTCCATGCACCATAGATTTAGTGTAACAACCCCACTAGGGTCAACTAGAAATACGCAATTTTTTTTCAATTAACGCATATACCATAATAGATTACACCACAAAAATCTACAGAGACCATATAAAATACTCAAAGCATGATATTATCAACAAGCATATATCATTACCTATCACTATTCTCTAATATCATGAGAGCACATTATAATTCAAATATAGAAAGTACTTATATTAACTCAGCCACAACTGACACAAGTTTATAGCTATCACTATCAATGTATAATAATAAGTAATTACAATTCTTCCTAACAATGTTCAATAATAAGTACAATCCAATACAATGTACATATAAGATACATGTCTCCCCTAGAGCATAGTTCATAAACTCAAGTATCTATGGTAATCTCAAGTGTCATCTTGATAATTAATATTACAATGGGGAGGAAAAGCATCATCTAAGCACTTTTATACACCTACCATAGACCAATAATCCTCCACCACACTAATCCCATCAAAAAATGGCCTTCTCTTCATAGATAGTGATAACACTAGAATCCATAGAGACAAGCAAGTACCTGTGTGTTGTATGATTTATAGAACTAAACATGTAGTGTATCATAGAAAATTGTTCTATTTCAAGATATCACACAAACATTTAAGTCATACTCATAAAATGATAATGTCTCTCTAAATATACTTTGGACCAAAGTTTTATGAGTAATAAATAATAATGATCTACAGATCAATAAAATTCATACACACCACTTAATCAGATTGCCTTCATCTGGCATTATGATGCCAGTAATCCAATGAAGTCTATCTCACTCATTACTCCATATCAATAATGTATATTGGTCAAATACAATTCAACCACATTTAATTTAAATTCTACTAGTGAATACATCATATGTTAAATATAGGAGTAACCAAACATACATTTATTCTATCAAATGTATGAATGAATCTTACATTATTTTTTATCCCATACTAGAAATAATGACTATAGTATATACCACCTAGGTAAATACACATTTAACTACAGGTTCTCACTACCAAAATTAATTTCTATACATACCACACCCTATGATAATCCATATTACCATAGTCTAGTATTCTAATACATAACTATTAGTTTTCTAGAATCAGTCATATAAATTAGTCTTAATTACATGGAAACATAAACTTATATTTAAGGAACTAAACATAACAAAATGAGTCATAGTTCTCATGAAACACAATAATATACTATAATAACATTCGTTAAACTCTCAATGTTGTATGCATGGATATATCAATTCCTACTAACTATCACAAAACATATTATTCATAGTAATAACCAACAAGTATATATTCAATTAGTCAAACATAGATGTGAGTCTAAGCATGATAATTACAATATGTACCATCCAGACATAACATACATTTATATTTTAGTTCTCTATGATATCCTATATTATCATAGTTCACAACTACATAAAAACACATAACTCAACTTACAATTTCATGAATCAAATGACCCACATACATAATAATAAACAATAAAGTATGGGATCATACCACCTGGGTATAGCCTAAGTTTAAACTATATACTAGCATTCAAAGTAACATAAATTATAAGCATGAATCATAATGCACCATTATATGCTAGATATAACCAAGTATTTATACATATTAACACTCTCATAACTTGTACTACACACAAGTATTCAATACTAAATACATATAACTAACAATAAATCAATCATTTATAGAGAAACAAAGAACTCATAAACCCTCTATAACATTCATTTAAACATCTCATTCTATTTTAAAAAAAAACTATTTTAAAATGGTTATAGTTTTGGTCCCTCGGTCACCTATAAAATTGTACTTCTAGCTGCAAGCTTAGGCTTATGACCCAACATAGCCATTTTCATTATGTACTTATATTGCATATTTAAATCCATATATAAATATAAGTATGTTTTCAGTATAATTTGTGTCACACTAATCTAATGGTCACTTTTATTCAATAAATTGATTAATCACAGATATAGACACATTACCCAATACTCCCATAATGTTATAAATGTAGGAATACTTCAATTCATATGAAGATTTAATACCTATAAATACACCCATTGTACATAAAAAGAAACTATATTTTCACTATGTATTGTATACAGGTACTCATCCATATAAAATTACTATATTCATCAACAATCATCAAAAGTTCTTATTATCATGATTAGTTACCAAATATACCAAATCTATGATAACCTATTTTATCATAGTTTGATGTTATTGAGTTCAACTACTCTATATAAACAACTATTCAAAATAAGGTTGATAATCAATCACCTCACAAACTTAGTTATATGTTGAACGAATTTGAACATCATTAACAACTCGTGTTATGAGCAAAGTGCTCTACAATAATATTTATTTATGAGGATGTATTTAATCTAACAGTAAGATATCCCTCACATAGCCTGAACTCAACAAATAAATTAGTAATTTTGTACTCAATTAATTTAGCTCACAAATATCTATTCTAAAGTTATAATTGGTACCCCATCTATTATTGTTCATACCTTATCGGGCATGAACCACATTATTAGATTGGTGTTATGGGTATACGAGAATAATTAGAAATATATGTACCTATGAATATACTACTTCTATATAGGATATTACTTATGTTATGCATCATTGAATAATTGATTGGAATGAAGTATTCTATATAGGATATTCCTTAGATTGGTGTTATGGGTATACGAGAATAATTAGAAATATATGTACCTATGAATATACTACTTCTATATAGGATATTCCTTATGTTATGCATCATTGAATATTTCATTCCAATAAAGTATTCAATGATGCATAACATAAGGAATATCTAATGAAGTATATATACTTGATTAGTTCCAACTCCTATTTTCATTTTATAAGATAAATTATCTAATTAATTCATTGCAGTTATACAGTTATATAAATAGCAGTATTAAAATGTTTATAAAACACACAAATATATATTTCACATATACTTGATGATTTCCAACTCCTATTTCATTGTATAAGATAAATTATCTAATTAATTCATTGCAGTTATACAGTTATATAAATAGCAGTATTAAAATGTTTATAAAACATACAAATTTCCCACTCACGCCATAGTCAACTTACTATTTTTATATTACTCATATCATTATTTTAATAGGTAAGTGATTTGACCTTTATTTATAAATCATCATCATCATCACACACACACACACACACACACACACACACACACACACACACATATATATATATTTGATTTCATAGATATATCCAGTTGTATGTGTATATCTTTATGCAGACCATCAATAGGTGTATGCAAACATGTATGTATTTATATATATTTAATCAAATATATTTACAATTCATAAAAATATACATAATTGAATGTTATGCTTACCTGGAAAAACACTTTCTTCCTCTTCTTATTGGTTTTATGATCCATAATCTCCTCACTCTCATTCTGACTCCTTTTTTTTTTTTAATGCTCCTCCTACATCCTTTATTCACTCCTATGAATGAAGCATTGTTTTTCTTTATTTTTCTCATTATTTCATTATTATCTTTATTTTTTTAAAAGAAAACTTCTTTCATTTATTTTGTGGTTTTTCCCTTTTATTTTTTAATTTTTATTTCATTTTAGACTTTTTCTATTTCATTTATTTTCTTATTCTTTATTTTTCCACTTAATTGGAATTTATTTTATTTTATTTCTTTTATTCTAAATATAATAATTAGAATATGTGCCATATACATCCATTAATTAATAACTTGTATTTAGTCTAATTAAGCAAATCATGTTTATAACAGTCTTTAATGGACATATTCATAAAGCAAATTTTGTAGAACCTTTTAAACTATGTTGACAACCAAGTTAGACTAGCTAATGCAAACAACATTAAAACATGTTATGCTAACCATTAATTATGCATCGAATCTTGTGTTGGCTAATGTGGTGTGTGTAGGGTTTTATCCAATTTCTCTATCGTCCTCTGATGAATCCATATATGTCACCCTCTCTAATGATGCTCTCCCCCCCATCACGTTCTGAGGGATGAGTTCTCTTGCATCAACCTCACAATAAGCAGGTAGTTAGATCATATCATCATGATAACCATACAACATAAAATATAATTGAAATAATACATCTACATGTTTATAATGTAAACACACACTACAACTAACTCACAATAATGCAAACATGTACCTAAGTAATATCCTACTATCATATAATAGCATATATCTCAAAACTTAGCCAAAATATAACTAAATCAGATGTGTCAACTATAAATATCCACAAATAGTCAAATAGTTTGCTTATAGAGGAATTAGGATGTGACATTTATCTTAGGTTTATCTATTTCATAATATTGTTCCATCCTTTTCATAAAATATTAAAGTGTATTTTTAATCTTAGAACCCATTATGGGAGCTTCCCCATAATCTTCAATTTTCTCCACCCAAAGAGCAGTAGCTCTAACATCTACCTTAATAGCATATTGAGTCTATGTTATAGTAAATTGATCCTAGAATGTAGTCCTTTGATAAATAATGTAGCTTTATCTTTATCATCTATGGCAAACTCCACCTTATCCATAACATCTAAGAACCTGTAATCATAATCACAGTCTAATTCTCCTAACTTATGTCTAAACTCTTTTGGGTCTTGAATAGTCTAACTTGTACATTTCTTAATTTAAAATTCTATGATAAGCCACTCCTTAACCTACTATAGATTTTATTGAGTGATATCTCTAGGATATATGGATTCAAGGGATATTCTATTTAGTGCCCCTATTAATTCATAATTCTTTATAGCCTCATTGATAATACCCTTAGCTTAAATGACAAAATGCTACCCATGGTATGATAAATGACATCTTTTCTTGATCTGTAGGGTTAATCTTGATTTGGTTGTATCCAAAAACCATCCATAAATGATAACATTTCATATCCATTGGTATAATAAAAAATCATGTCAATATTTTACAATGGAGAATCATTTTTGGTGCATACCTTATTTGAATCTTAATAATCTATATAACATCAGTCATCTCCATTAGGATTTGTAACTAGTACTATATTAGATACCCACTCAGGATAATCCATAACTCAAATAAAACCAACATCTAAAAACCTTTGAATTTATTTTTTGACAATCAATTTTCCTTTTGGATATATTTTTTAATTTTTTTCTTAATGGGATTGACATATAGGTGGAGTACTATGATATGCATTGGAATTGCAGGATCAATTCTAGGGATCTCTTTATAAGACCATGCAAAAAATTATGGGCAATATTGTAAACTTTTATAAGAGTTTCATCTCCATCCTTATTTATTAATGCCACCAGAAGTACTAGTCATAGATCTTTATCCATTCCATAATGATATTCTATTGACTCTTCATTAAGTAAAGTTGATTTTTTTTCATATACAATGTTGTAGGGATGGTATGGCACCATCTATTCTAATTTTTTTAATAGTGTCAATTGTTTCTCCAAAGTATGCTTGGTTAGCTCTTGAATGAGGAAATATGTTCTTGACATATAAAGGAGGAATGTATTCATATGTCCCCAAGTATTCTATGAGGGTTTCGTCATATAAAAATTCATCTAAAGTTGAAATCTCTGGTGAAGTTATATCATCCATCATTTATGGGTATACCAATTGTAATGAATATGTATTATGAACTTCTTGTGTTCATTCAATAGTCACTGATGTAGATGATTATTTATTTGATTTTCATGATTCCTTGAAATAACCAAGTCAATTGTCACCATTTTAGTTGAATTTATTGAATGGGGTTAACAATGCCTTGTGCATGTGTTCCCATCCTTGTCTTGTAAATATCTTTTTTTTATAAATATTTAATCCCAAATCCATATTGACTATAGTTTGTGATGATGCTACAATATTTAAATGATTCTTGATCTAAATGGCATATGTATGTATGTATGTATCCTTCATGGATAGACTTTAGACATGCATGTAGATCAAAGGGAATTGTGTTCATCTCATGTTTACATGGTCTCCTTAAATTAATATTATAATTGACATCATTATGTGTGACCTAAAAAATGGTGGATATTATACAAAGACCCAAAGTTATATGTAATTTAGTTTGTCTGATTAATTTCAACAAAATATTATAAAATACTCATGTTCATGGTTGAGTAAGTAAGATCTTATGCTTGTATACCTAATAAATTTAAGAAAGAGATATTGAAAATATTTAGTCTTGATCCACTATCAACAAAAACCCATTTGACAGCTTTGTTTTGCATAAAAACTTGGATATATAGTGGTAGATATTGATCTATGATATTGTTAGAAGGTAAGTCTTCTATTTTAAAATAGATACTTTCTTCCATCCACCATAAATTGATTAGAATAAAAGCAACATAAGGTGGTTATACATTACTTGGTAAATTTGTGTTGTATAATGCTTCATAAATAACATCCTTATCTATTGGTGTTATTTTTATCAATTATAAAATTGAGATCTTGGCATGAGTATTTTTTTTGATCCATAATATCATACCTTTTTATGGATATGTGTGCCTTGTAAGTGGTAGTGGGGGTTTGGGAGGAACATTTTTACCTACTTCTTTTTTTATGGTAGATGAGGTATCCAACCGTGTCTGATATTTGAATGTATAAACAATATAATCTAATATAAGTCATAGAGTAAAAATTGAATTAGGAGAAACAACTTGTTCATGCATTCCCTTTGGTGCTTAGTAGTGACAAGTAATAATTTAGATAAGATATTGCATCAATATGAATTTAGGAAGGCTTGAGATTGTTCATTAATGTTTTTAGCATTAATAAATTATTAGATTTAATTAATGCAAATAGATAATAAATAACAAATTTGAAAGTAAGATATAATGTAATACTGAACTTCAAAATATTTAAATAGATGCACTCATTATGACTGGGGTTTTGACTTTAAAAAAAATTGCAATGAGGAAGGAGGATGTAACTAGTCAAGGATGTGGTTTTTTTGTAGGATCTCAAATATACTAATCTCAATTATAAATAGTGAATATTTTTGTAAAGGTACTAACTATGGAGGATTCCATTATTACCATATCCACACTATCCCATCTCATGAGGTAAATTAAGATTAACTTCCCAGGTCAAACTATTTATCGATGGACTACAAGAACAAACTATCATAGGCTCCTTATAGTTGAAAAATAAAACCTTGTGAATTTTTTATATACCATGAGATACATGGAAACTAATATATATATATATATATATTGTGTTATATAATGGCTTTAATATTGGGGTAGTACAACTCACACCACCACACAAGTAAAACTAACAACTAGTTTTCCTAGAATGATATCTTCTATGAGTTTTAAAGTTATCGAAACATGATTTATAAGAAAACAAAGTAAAGTGAAAAATGAAATTAGAAATGAAGGATAATTTGGTATGGTGGAGTGGAGTGGGTGGTCGGGGGATATTTTAATTTAGAAATGGGTAGGAAATAATAGGGGATCTAGAAGATGAGGGAGAGGTATATGATCTAGATCTAGACCCAAGTGGAAAGATCAAATCCAATTTGGGTTGTGCTTCTGAAGGCTATTGCTCGATATAGGAATAGAGTTAAACATCATGAATTTTTTTGTTGGTGGTCTTAGACACACCCTAGTTTGTCTCTTTATGGAGAAGATCATGGATTTGTCCTACTAGGCTCTATGACATAGGCCTTATTCTAAGGGGGTTTGGTCTTTTAGGTCTTATGGTAGTTTGAAGCCTAAAAGGGTTAAAAGACCTTGGTTAGATGGATGGATCTAGAAGAATTATAGTAGTGATGGAATCCCCTCCCTTGGGATATTTATCAGGTGGTGTCTCATCTTGGATGACTTGAAGGATAAAACTCAAACAATTTAGAACCTATGATTAATGGTATGTCCTTTGAATGATGTGATTCATTATCTATTACATGCCCTTGACTAGAGACTATTTATTCTATTGACCCACATATTATTGGTGGAAAGAATGAGTTTTGTGGAGGTATAATATAGGGTTGAACCATTATTTGGAGCCTTTTAGGTGGGTAGGTACATAGATATGATCTATTAATTAGAAAGAGACTGAATCCATTTGATGGAAGCCAGTATCTTTGTTTAGATGTTGAACAATCACTTTTTTGGGTTCCATTTTATAACTCTAACATTATTGGGAGATGGTGTTATGTTGGCTTGCATTCTAATAAATAGATTTGGAGGGATTAATGTTTTTCAAATCTATTTTATTATTGTTTTGAGGTAGGGAAAAGTTTGGTGAACCACCATCGATGGTAGATCCAAATAGGTTTAGGGGCCCAATCCCAAAGGCTATGATCTATTAAAATAAATTTAGGAAGGATAAATTGGTTTATAAACTACAAGGAGAGCATTCTAGTTTTCCAGGTGTCAAAACCAAGTAGCAAGCTACAGGCTCAATTACCATAATGTCCTGTGGTAGGTGCACAAGGGATCCTTACATTATTTTGTAGGTTGAATGTTGTAGATTTATATTAGTTTCACTTGTAGAAGATACAATTTCAAGAGAATATTGAGGTGCTAAAATCCTCATCACTCGATGAGATTGTTTCAAGTTGGATTTAGATCTTTCTTGATTCTAAATTTTTAGTTTCATTATATTGTTGTTGGTTTGGGTACCTAGTCTAGATTTAGTTAAAACCCTCAATATAGTTGGTTTTTTAATGCTTAGTGATGAGTTTTTCTTGATCTATGCATAGTTTCAAATGGACTACTTTAGAGTAGTTAGTTTCATTGTTGAAATCCTTCCAATTTTATGTTTGGTTCAAACCCTTTGTATTTATTAGTTGTTATAAGTTAGAATGTTTGGCCGATTATTGAGGATAGTTTGGATAAATATCCCCCTTGTCATAGTTTGGTTTACTTCTAAGTAAAAAAGTATGTTGTTTATTTCTTTTTAGTTGGGGTTTTACTTAAGCCATGCTGAAGGTTCTTGAGGGACCTTTGTCTCTTATCGGTTTTGTGTTGTTATGTCGCTATTAGAGGTGATCCTTGTGATATAAATTATATTATATTTCCTCTCCTTTGTTCTCAAGTTGTGGGACATATTTTCAAAACCATCTTGTTTGTTTCATAGCTCTATTTTCAAAAGTGATTAGCCTTACTAAATTTGTAAAAAAAATAAAATTAGAAACCAACGGCTCAAAAACAAAGGTTTTGGTTCACTAATATGTTTTTTTGAGACCCCATTTTGACATCACTCCCTATATTATATTTTGTTACATTTTTTTTGGACTCAATGGATATATTTTAGACTATTTGGAGGCATGAGATGTTGACATTTTATATTTTGTTGACTTCATGGACCTTAATTACCCAGTTTGGTAGATTTTATTTATATGCATGGTTATTTATGAGTAGATATATTTTGTTATTGAGATATTGATATTGAATATCATGATGTTATATTTTTTCAATTTACAATTGATTATATTGAGATAATCAAGATATATGATTTTTTTGTAAAGTTTTTGTAGTGATAGTTATATATATACTTGTTCATATTATCCTAGACATAAATTATTTTTCTATGCATGTATCTAATGTTTGTATTGAGTGTGAAAGTTATAAGGGGTGAAGTCAAAATTATGAGGGACTCAAACATACCTTGATGAAATATATGCACACCTAAATTCACCCTAAACCTTTAATCTTATACCCTTCTTTAAAAATTGTTAATTGTATTATTTTATGTCTTTTAAATTATTCTCTTTATTATTTTTAAATTTTGGTGTTTTGATCTAAACCTATCTTCTAATTTAATCACCCTAAACCTGTGTTAACCCTCAATGAGGTTATTTAAACTTTTTAAGGGGTCGATTTGACCTAAAAACCCAACCCTTGTGTTCAATCTTGAATTTGTCTTTTTAACCATTTTTTAGCTTGAGTTTTTGACAAGAAAAAATTCTCTTAACAAGGACAATTTTAATAAGAAACCCCTAAAAGCTTACTATAAAATCTTGGTGAATCCAAGATTTTAGGTATATTTCCATTGATGAATCTTTGGTAAAATCACCATAGAAGTATAAATTGATTGGTGATTTCTATTAACTCTTTCAAAAAAAATATAAATAGCGGGAAAATCAAGCATTATATTCAAATCAATAAATAATGGAAAAAAAACTAATGGAGAAAAAGGTTAAAGGATGATAAGTCTAAATTTGATATCTTATTTACGATTCCTCATTTTTAATGATTAAATTTGTAATTCTTTTTAAATATTAAATTTGTCTTTTTTAAGTGCTAAATTTTATAGCCATATGACTAAGTATAAATTGAGGACAGACCTCTTTAATTCTCTCAAAAAACCAATTAGATAATATAATAAACTGAGTGTAGAAAAAATTGTGACAAAAAATTAGAGTATAGAGTATAAACCAACTATGGGGCCATAGGGCAAGACAAATATGAAAAGTGAGGATGACATAACTGAAAAAAATATTCAAAACATTTTCGTTGTTTTAAAATTATAAACTATATAATAAGGTCTACCAAAATGTCTTAACCACATCCATATTAGCCTTTAAAATATTTATTTATTCAATTAATAAACCATGCCAACTAGAATATAATTTTTACCTTAAACATTTAAAAATAAAATATAGTATGATCATGAGGTTCTATTACGTTTATTTAGTTTATTGTTTATGCATTATTTAAAAGAAATATCTTGCATGTCATTATTTCTTAGAGAAAATCAATTTTTTGTTTGTTTAAAATAAGTATATGGTAAAGACCAACCAAATAATATAATAAATTGAGTATAGTTAAAATATAATGATAAGTTCCTTGAAAAATATTTCTTTAAAGATATTTGCTCAAAACATTGTCTTTTAAATGTCTTAACCATATCCATAATCAATAATGATAAGGTCAACCAAAATGTCTTAACCATATCCATAATCAATAATGACATTTCAAATATTTTTTTATTTTAATTAACAAACCATGCTAATCAAAATATAATTATTACTTTAAATATTTAAAAATAAAATATAGTATGATCATGAGGTTTTGTTGAATTTTTTCAGTTTATTATCTTTACATTGTTTGAAAGAAGTATCATGCATGTCATTATTTCTCAGAGGAAATAAATTTCTTGTTTATTTAAAATAAGTATGTGGTAAAGATCAACCAGATAATATAATAAATTGAGTGTAGCAAAATAGTGAAAAAAAATAGAGTATAGAGTATAAACCAACTATGGGACCATAGGGCAAGATAACTATAAAAAATGAGGATGACATGATTGAAAAAAATTCATAGTTTTAAAATTAAAAACTATATAATAAGTTCTATCAAAATATCTTAACCACATCCATATTGGCCTTTCAAATATTTTTTTATTTCAATTAACAAACCATGCCAACCATAATATAATTATTATCTTAAATATTTAAAAACAAAATACAGTATGATCATGAGGCTCCAGGACTCTTTTGTGTAGTAAATATGGTAAGATCATGTGTAGTACTTAGTGTTGGGTGAATATTTTGTCATTCAGCTGTCTGATTGAGCAAAATAGGTCTTATCATCCATAGCAAAGGAGATTGGTTACCCTAGTGTGCATGTTTACTACATCAGAGGTGGACAAATCTCTCCTCTCATCAAGGGGAGGTTCCCTATAAATATGTAGGAGCTATATACTATATATATATAAGCAAAAAATAACACTTAGAGGCAGAATACACCATCCATCTCTCTTATTTTAGAGATGATGTTCACAAACAAAGGAGAAAATCTTGGTGAAAACACTGAAGACACTTCTCTTCTTTCAAAAGTGTTCTTGCAGAAAACAACATGAGTTCTTTTAGGTAGTGACAAGAAACTAGTAACACAAGCGCAGTAACCAGTAGGATGAAACAGAACACAAAGATTCCACCTCAACTACCCAAAGAGTATAACATAGGATAATGGGGGCACAAAGTCATCCCAAAATCCTCAACACAGAAAGAAACTAAAAAGACACTAAAAATAGTTATGAATGCACAAAGTCTTCCCCACAATTGGTTTCAGGACACCTTCCTGATTACTTTCACTAGTTCTACTTGCCAAATTAAATAAACAAGAACACATTTAGAAGACAGACATAAGAACAATCTCCTAAAATGATACAAGCTATGATAGCATAAAGTCTACAAACAACTTGCTTTCTCATTCAGATAAAATGATATGAACAAATAACTTGAGCTCAAAGTCTCAGTGTTCTTTCAATTGGGCAGAGTTTCACTTCTATAAAAATGAAAAGTCTCCCTTGCATAATGAGAGAAATTATAATGTATAGCAACTATGCAAGGGTTGGTGCTCTTTCCCATGGGATGGCCCATGCTGTAGTCAACACCTTTAATGCACCTTCAGTTCTATCTAGAGGGACCATGATGGGAATAGTGCATTGCCATAACTATGGTGTGTCCATTCCTCTAATATTTCTCCTCTTAGTATGGACTGTCTAGTCCTTTTCTTGATGTCTGTGTAGCTATCCAATTCATCATTACTTTATGGAAGAAGAATAGGCTTTCATCCTTGATTTGGTGCACTCAAAATTCTACTTGATACACTGTTTCACCTACTAGAAATAACTCTTTTGAAGATATTTCTGGTCCTTTGGTCTCATTCCTCTCTCCCCTATAGCAATTTGAGTCTTTGGGATCTCTTTTTAGCTAGTCACTTGGTTCTTCCTTTAAATTCTATGCTCTATTTGAATTTTAATGGATATTCCCTTAATTTAGATTTGATGTCTGTAGGGTCGTCAATGGTCACTAGCCACTTGAACCATGTTGAACCTTGAACCTGTGAACCTGTGAAAGTTCATTGGTTCATTATGTCTCTTTTGTTCCATTGCTTCCTGGTTCAATCACTTTTCCACTCCTTGGTTGAACCATCTGTTGAACCACCTGTTTGTTGCTTCTTTCCTTGGTTGAGGCTGCCTTTGAACCTTTGAACCTATGAACCATTGAACTTTGAACTATTTTAGTTCAAGGTTCAATCGGTTCATTGGTTCTTCCTCTGCCCATTGTTTCCTTGTTCTCTCTAAGCTCTTTGATCTTCCTCGCACTGATTGAACCTTTGAACCTGTGAACTCATTGAACCTTTTGGTTCAATATTTTGATGGTTCAATCTCTTTATTTGGCTAAGTCCTTTTGATCTTTTGAACCAAACACATTGAACCATTTGGTCGTTGAACCTATTGAACTAATGAACCAAAATGGTTCAAGGTTCAATGGTTCAATCCTTGTTCTTTGAAGCTTGCTGATTAAACTCTTTTGGTTAAAACAAGGCATTTGACCAATCCTGAAAATGACTAAGTGTTGAAAACTTGTTCTTTTGATTGAACTCACCTGTAGAAGCCTTTGAACCTATTGAACCTGCTAATCCCTTTACTGAAAAAGCTTGGAAAATGAGGAAATTGAATGCTCAAAACAAATTTTGAAAAGGGAAGAGATGATTTTGGTCTATTGAACCAAAATAGTTCATAGGTTGTCCCAAAGATGTCACTCATTTTTGGGGACAACTGGCTCCAGTTGGAGAACTTCCTTCAGTTGAAAACTTGGAACATCTGAGGGGAGTAGAAACCAAAATATCCAATGCCTTTGAAGTATGCCATTGGAATATGGATTCATGCTACCCAAAAATAAAGGCTCCAAAAAATGAAAAAGAATAACACAAATTAGAAATGAAGACTATACAGATATACATATGTATAGGTGAACTTATCTGACACTTCAGGAATTGAAGTGCTTTAGATGTTGCCCATTGTGAGGCAGAGAAAAGAGCATGTCATCTTGATATTTCAATAGGAATTTGTTCTCACCATTGAGTTGATGGATAATAAATGGGCCTCTCTAAAGAGAATCAAACTGTAAGACTTGATCTCCAATCTAGAAATCACAATTCTTTGCTTTCTAGTCGAAGAGCTTCTTCACTAGACTTTGGTGGGTAGCAATTTGGTCCACCACCATAGTTCTCTACTCATCCAGCTGAGTCAGGCACATGATCCTCTTATCTAGGGGGCTTTCATATGTTTGATCTTCAATTGCATTAGCCAATTTCAATGCTAGAAATTCCAAGGTGATTGGTATTTCAGCATTGATACCATAAAGAAGATGGAAAGGAGACATACCAATTTCTCTCTTTGGTGTAATTCTATCTACCCATAGAGCATCAACCAATGATTTATGCCATGTTCTTTGGTTGTCATCCACCATCTTCTTGATGATAGTCACCAGGTTCTTATTGCTTGATTTAGCTTGTCCATTCCCTTGTGGAAGGTAATCGAAAGAGTGGGAGAGTGTAATCCTATAGTAGAAATAGAATTGAGTAATCTCCTAGGAAGTGAAACAAGCTACATTTTTAGTGACAATCTTGGTTGGGACCCCAAACCTGGAAATGATGTTCTCTTTGAGGAAATTGCACACTACTTCTAAAGTAGCATGTTTGGTTGGAATAGCTTCCACCCACTTGGTGAAGTAATCTATTGATGTGAGGACATAATCATGTCCAACACTTGAAGATGGGTTTACAGCTCCAATAAAATCAATTCCCCATTACTGGAATGGCTCCTCTATGACCACTGGATTGAGAGGCAGGGCAACTGACTTGGGTCTTTCGACAAACTACTGGCATAGTTCACATCTCCTAACCCACTTGTATGTATCATGAAAGAGAGTTGGCCAATAATACCTGGATCATAAAATTTTATGGGTAGTCACAGGCACAAAAAAATGTCCTCCACAAGCTAGATTGTGAAAGGATTTCAAAATTTGGCTTTGCTACTCCTTGTCCATGCAGCGAAGGAACACACCATCAAGGCTCCTCTTATACAGCCCATTGTCCCATAAGACAAAATTGGTAGCTTTCAGCTTGATAGTTCTCTTTTCTTTATAAGATAGGTGAGCAAGACACTAACCATAAGTAAGGAAATAAGCAATACCTGAATACCACTCATCCGTGGTGGAGACAAAGAGGACTGTTGGCATGTCTTCTTCTTTTGATTCTTCATGCTTTTTTCCTTCTGAATTGTTATCAACAATTAATTGGCATAAGCCTTTTCCTCATACCAGATTTGTTGGCTTTATGGATAGATCAAACTCCTATATTTTTGCAATTTAATTACCTCTTTTCATCCCAAACTCTTGCTGAGTTAGTTGGCTTTGATCGTGGTGTCAGGAACCAAGGCAGTAGTGTGTGAATTCAAGATGTAGAAGCAGAAATGTTTTACTACCTTCACCACTGCATAAGCATGCTTCTCCATGTTTGAATACTTAAACTCATGAGCTTTGAGAGGACAACTCATGAAGGAAATGGGATATTCCACACCTTCTTCATTTTGCTAAACCAGGATGGTTGAAAGTGTGTGTTCAGAAGCATAACTATACATGAGGAAATCCTTCGTATAATCTGGACAAACTAGAAATGGGGTGTGGGCAATGGTAATCTTGATATCCTAAAATTCTAACTTGCCTTCTTCAATCTAGTTGAAGGTGGCCTTATTCTTTATCATGTTTACAATGTACCTAGTCTTCTCAGCAAACTCAGGGATGAACCTCCATAAGAAATTCACCTTTCCAAAGAAAGAGTGAACAATAGTCTTACTTGTGGGCAAGATAAGCTCTTGGATAGACTTGAATTTGTCTGAGTCAATCTTTATGCCTCCTTTGGACACAATGTGTTTGAGAATTTTCCCATCTATTACTCTAAAAATTGACTTTTTGGGGTTTAAGGAAATGCCATTCTGGCGGTAGCATTCCAACACTTGTTGCAAATGGTGCACATTATTTGGGCAATGCTTAGAAAAGATGGTCAAGTCATCAAGATAAAATATGATGAACTTACCCATCTCATCCTTGAAGGCAAGGTCCATTTCTCTTTGGAAGGTGGTGCCAACATTTATCAAGCCAAAATGCATCCTTCTATATGCAAATGTGCCCCAAGGTGTGGTGAAAGCAGTCTTATGCTGGTCTGCCTCACCAATTTCAACTTGATTATATCCTAAGAAGCCATCTAGCATTGATAACATCTCTAAACCCGTCACTATTTGAAGCACTTGATCCATGATTGGTAAAGAATAGTTATCCTTCAAGGATGATTGATTCAAATTTCTAAAAGCCACACAGAGGTGAATTTTTCTATTCTTCTTCTTTACAGGCATGATGTTTGTAATTCATGTGAAATGATGGATTGGAAAGATTATCCTAAAATTTAACATTTTTTATATCTCAGACAAAATGGTACTTGATATTTTTAGATTATACTGCCTGGACTTTTGCTTGTAGGGTGTCAAATCAACCTTGACAGGAATGTCATGTCAAATTTCATCAGACTTGAGTGACTTCAGGTCATCATAGGAGTATGCTAAGACATCCATGTACTGGTGGAGTAGAGCAGTGAACTTGAAATTATCCTCAAGAGTGCAACATTTCTCAATGTTCACCATCTTAAGATCATCCTTGGTACCTAGATTTACTTGATCAAAATCCTGGGAGGAAATTGAATCCATTTGCTACTATTTGATGAATCTATAATGTTTGTCAAATAGTTTCTCAAGAGAAACCAGGCCTTTGGGAATCTTATTCCCTTTAAGTTGTAGGAACTCCTCACCTATGTTTGTATTTGATTTAGGAGTTGGCTCACACTTCTGAGGTTCATTACCTTCAAAATGCAGTCATTCAAAGCTATCTTTTTACTCTAAGAAGGCAATGATTTGATTATCATTGTTGAACACTTGCCAATGACTGGCATTATCAGGTAAACTTGGTCAAAAGACCAACTCAATAGTGTACCTATCTCTTTTGAAGTCTGAGTGGGGGACCAAGAGAGTAGCTAAGATAGCTAGTGCATCAGCCTAGTCATTAAATTCTCTAGGAATGACAAAGATGCTGAAAGCATCAAAGCTTTCAATTTTGTCCCATACTAGATTGCGGTAGTGGCACAATATTTCATTCTTGGTTTGGTATAGGCTTCTCACTTGACAAACCACTAGTTCAACATCTCCTTTGGCATGAAGGAGCTTGATGCCTTTGTCTCAAGTAGCCCTCAATATAAGCAATAGAGATTCATATTTAGCTGTGTTATTAGTGTTGTTAAAATATAATTTTTAGGATGAAGGAAAAATATCTCCTTGAGGAGATATCAGCACAACTCTAGCTCTTGAACCAATGGAGGAGCAGCTGCCATCAAATTCAAGAATCCATACCTCATCAGACACTGATTTTTTTTTACATTTTTCTTCATTCAGAGGGGGAGGTTCTTCCACACTTGCGTGCTCCACCAATTCTTCTACTATTTCAACTAAACTAATCTTTAGGTTGTCACCTTCAAGAGTTTTAATAGGCATTTCATGGAATTCATCCATGGATAAAAAGTAGTTACCCATGCCTAAAGACTCAAACAAAATTTGAGCTTTAGGTGCTGATGTTTGAGTAACCACATATTTTGCTTCCTTCTCAGGGAACAATCTCTTCATAAAACCTTTGATTCAGATCCTTGCCTCAGACAAGTCCATGCTTAGTTCAACACTAGCATCCTTGCAAAAATTTTAGCCAAAAAGGATGCCATAGGATGTCGGGACGTCAGCCACCAAGACAATCATCTTGACTCTTTTGTCTGGAAAGGCTACAAATGCAAATTGGGTGTCCTTAATTTGTCTCAGTAGTGGTAATTGCTTATTTTATATGGAGAATCATCTACCAAAGGTTTTGGTCAATGTAAGGACAAGGGATTCAGACACTTTGGTAGGCATAACATTGTTTGAGGCTCCAGAATCAATGATGTAGTTGTTCAATTAATGTCTATTTATTAGCAATGAGACATAGAAAGGTTCAGTCCTACCAAGTGTAGCAGGGGGAGTAATGACAAGGTTTTTCCTGGTGGGTGCATTCTTGGGGGAATCATGACTCACCTTAGGAATTGCTTGTCCTACAGGGGCATTTTGGTTCTTCACACACTAAACTAATTTATCTAATTGCTCAAGATGGGGCTAGAGAAATTCAAATTCAAACATTTGAATTTTGGTTTTCTTTATATGGTCAATTATGTCAAATACTTGGAATGAGCCAAGAGCAGAGGATGGGAATTCATCCTTTTGATGTTTGGAAGGGGGAGGACTGGACTGTGAATTTGAAGTAGAAGGCATAGGGGTATTTGAGGTACTTACCTTTCTTGAAATCATTGGGTCATTTGGCTGGAAAGGAAGAGTGGAACCCCACTTAGCAATTGAAACTATTGGTTGAGGTTGCTCCTCTACTTTCTCCTTATTAGCTGATTGAGCTGATTGATTCTTGGACTAGGTAAATACAACATATGATCCCTCAGCTATATTTCCTTCACTTTTGGGTTCATCCTGATAATTTAGGAAACCAATGTTGGAGTTGCCAGCTAATTCTTCTTCATCTTTAGTGAAGAGATTAACATCATCTTTAGGATTTAACTCAGGCTAGAATGAGAAATCTAATTTAGCTTCAAGATATCCAACTGTTGAGATGGTTGGAGGTGCTTTAAGGGCGAGGTTCCTCTGTGGAAGAGGAAGGCAATTTAGCTATCCTTGATTCCTAGCAGCATTGCCTTGGTATGCCTAATTTTGAAATGTCCTCCTTGGTATATCTCTATATGCAGGAGCAGATGACATCCCTTGCACCATTTGCTTTCTAAGATTTAGCACTTTATTTTCTAGCTTTTGCACCATTGGGTCAGTGATGACTATAGGTGAGTATTTAGAGGATGAAGAGGATTTACCTTTATTAGGGTCTCTTCTTATCTTTCCAGCCAAGATAAGGTCATCTTATACCTTATTAGCCAAGTCTTGAGTAGTAACAAGGTCTATGTGTCTAGCCCATCTCAACAAAAAACTCACTTCAGGTAGCCGTGAGTTGATGAAGAAACACTTGAGATTCTCAGGTGTCAGCTAGGTGATCATGGGAATCTTGTGCCTCAGCTTGTTGAACTTGGAAATGAAGTCCCTCATAGGTTCATGGGGCTCCTTCTTCATCTGTGTGAGTTGGGCGAGTAAGGCATGTGCATCTTCTATAGGCTTGAACCTTGATTTGAACTTGGCTTTAAGTGTGTCCCAGTCAGTTACTAACCTAGCCTACAGATGGTAGAACTAGTCTGCAACAACACCTTGTAGTGTTTCCATGAAGAGTCTGACTGCCACGTCCTTGAATTCCACACCTATCATGCCATAGGCTATGATGAAGGTTGTAATGTGTTCATCAAGATGAACTCTCCCATCACCAAATAATTTGGGAAAATTCTTCCTTGAACTACGTGGAAGTTCATGTAGAGGTGGAGTCAGATTTAGTGGACCAAAAGAGTTACCGCAGGGGTCTTGATCCATGATTTGATTATGTAAAAGTGGGATCACAAATCTGGGTAGAGTATGGATAGGCAAAGCTCTGCTACCAGCAAAAAAAGAAGCTCTACCTTGTGTTGGTGACCTGGTAGGGGTAGGAGGAAGACTCATATTTCATTAAAGGTGAGGTTGTGGAGGAAAAAAATTAGAATTGCTCTACTGCACCAACTTAAAATCAGGGTCAAAAACACCTTGAGATATCTGGTTCCTAGTATAATGTGGAGTTCCCAGATTGCAGAACAAAAAGAATGGAAAAGAGTAGGATCTGCATTAGCTTGAAGCTTGAGACTTCAAACAGTGCGTTCTTCCCCAAGGGAATCACCAAAAAGATTGTTGGGTGAATATTTTGTCATTCAGTTGTCTAATTGAGAAAAATAGGTCTTATCATCCATAACAAAAGAGATTGGTCAGCCAAGTGTCCAGTTTTACTACATCAGAGGTGGACAAATCTCTCCTCTCATCAAGGGGAGGTTCCCTATAAATATGCAGGAGCTATATACTATATATATAAGCAAAAAATAACACTTAGAGGTAGAATACACCATCCATCTCTCTTCTTTCAGAGATGATGTTCACAAACAAAGGAGAAAATCTTGGTGAAAACACTGAAGGCACTTCTCTTCTTTCAAAAGTGTTCTTACAGGAAACAGTAAGAGTTCTTTCATGTAGTGACAAGAAATTAGTAACACAGACACAGTAACCAGTAGGATGAAATAGAACACAAAGTTTCCACCTCAACTACCCAAAGAGTATAACACAAAGGATAATGGGGGCACAAAGTCATCCCAAAATCCTCAACATAGAAAGAAACTAAAAATACACACTGAAAACAGTTATGAAAGCACAAAGTATTCCCCATAATTAGTTTCAGGACACCTTCCTGATTAATTTCACTAGTTCTACTTGCCAAATTAAATAAAAAAGAACACATCTAGAAGACAGACATAAGAACAATCTCCTAAAATGATACAAGCTATGATAGCACAAAGTTTGCAAACAACTTGCTTTCTCATTCAAATAAAATGATATGAACAAATAACCTGAGCTCAAAGTCTTCAGTGTTCTTCTTTCAATTGGGTAGAGTTTTGCTTCTATAAAAATGAAAAGTCTCCCTTGCATAATGAGAGAAATTACAATGTATAGCAACTACACAAGGCTTGGCATTCTTTCCCATGGGATGGCCCATGCTGCAGTCAATGCCTTCAATGCACCTTCAGTTCTGTCTAGAGGGACCATACTGGGAACAGTGCATTGCCATAACTATGGCGTGTCCATTCATCTAATATGTCTCTTCTTAGTATTGATTGTCTAGTCCTTTTCTTGATGTCTGTGCAGCTATCCAATTCGCCATTACTTTATGGAATAAAAATAGGCTTGCATCCTTGATTTGGTGTGCTCAGAAGTCTACTTGATCCACTATTTCACCTACTGTAAATAACTCTTTTGAAGATATTTCTAGTCCTTTGGTCTTGTTCCTCTCTCCCTTGTAGCAATTTGAGTCTTTAGGCTCTCTTTTTAGCCAGTCACTTGGTTCTTCCTTTAAATTCTGAACTCTATTTGAATTTTAATGGATATTCCCTTACTTTAGATTTGACGTCTGCAGGGCCGTCAATGGTCGTTAACCGCTTGAACCATGTTGAACCTTGAACTTGTGAACCTGTGAAAGTTCATTGGTTCATTCTATCTCTTTTGTTCCATCGCTTCTTGGTTCAATCACTTTCCCACTCCTTGGTTGAACCATCTATTGAACCACCTATTTGCTGCTTCTTTCCTTGGCTGAGGCTGCCTTTGAACCTTTGAACCTATGAACCATTAACTTTGAACTCTTTCGGTTCAAGGTTCAATTGGTTCATTGGTTCTTCCTCTGCCCATTGTTTCCTTGTTCTCTCTAAGCTCTTTTATCTTCCTCGCACTGGTTGAACCTTTAAACCTATGAACTTGTTGAACCTTTTGGTTCAACGGTGTGATGGTTCAATCGGTTCAATCTCTTTATTTGGCTAAGTCCTTTTGATCTTTTGAACCAAATGCATTGAACCATTTGGTCATTGAACCCGTTGAACTAATGAACCAAAATGGTTCAAGGTTCAACGGTTTAATGATTCAAGCCTTTATTTTTTGCTAAGTGTTTTGAAGCCATGGAAGTTTGAAGTGGTTAAACTTTGAACTTGACAAATGCACTCAACTTTTGCCGACGACGTTGAATCTTGAACCCATTAAACCATTGAACCTTTTTGGTTCAAGGTTCAACGGTTCAATGGTTCAATCCTTGTTCTTTGAAGCTTTTTGATTGAACTCTTTTGGTTGAACAAAGGCGTTGGACCAATCTTGAAAATGACTAAGTGTTGAAAACTTATTCTTTTGATTGAACTTGCCTACAAAAGCCTTTGAACTTGTTAAACTTGCTAATCCCTTTACTGAAAAAACTTGGAAAATGAGGAAATTGAATGCTCAGAACAAATTTTGAAAAGGGAAGAGACAATTTTGGTCTGTTGAACCAAAATAGTTCATAGGTTGTCCTAAAGATGTCACTCATTTTTGGGGACAACACTCAGTACAAATTGAGTACAGACCACAACTCATGACACATTTAGTCGATCTAATAGACTCAAAGAAGTTTTTTTGTAAGGGGTTGGTTCTTTGAGGTTGTATCCTTTACAAGTTACACTTTGAATAAAATTGAAAAATGTTTCTCTTCAGAGATTAGATATCATTTTCTTTGGGATAAACTACTAGAATCCATGCCTATGATGTACCCTCAATATTGAAAAAATGTTATCTCATCATATTTTTAGAATAAAATCAAAACCTTGGCCCAACACTTTTGTAAAAGTTTAGAATTGAATGGTGAACAAATTGAAGGTATTTTATATTTTCCAAAGCTAAGGGAGTGGTCTATTTGATTTGCCACAATAAGTTTTAGACCATGATTTCAAGATAGCTCAATAACTAGACTATGGACTACCTTAAGTTTGAGTGAAATACAATGTGATGTTATCTCAGAATATTTTAATCCTGTAATTTATGTCAAATAATGATTTTGGGTTCAATGAAAGATGAGAGAATTTTTAGTGCATTATCATTTTTTAAGTCAAAGTTAAGAAACAAGCTTGACATAAATTGGAGACTTGTTTGAGGCTCTATATAACTAGATACAATGTCCTCAATTTTCCATTTGATAAAGCTCTGGTAATTTGGCTATCAACATCTAAAAAAGGAGGATTGAATTAAATTTTTTTAAATAAACTAAAGTTCTATAATACTAGATCTGAGTCTAACAAATTTTGAAGAGAATGAAAATAACAATTATCAGGAACAAAAAAAAAATGGCATGTTAAAATTTTAAATTTAGGCATCTAAAATTTGAGGTTGATTGAGGAAGGAAAGTAAATTTTGTGATCAATTTTGAGATTTATTTTATCAGGGTTTTGAGAAAGTTTGTTGAAAAGAATGTAGATTATATAAATTATTAAGAGGTAATTTGTGTATTTTGATTTATGTTTGATTAAGAGAACATGTGTATAATATTTGTAAACTCTATTATAGAGATGCATAAGTATATTTTGGTGTTCCCTTATTATTTTAAACTAAGTAGTTGTATTTTTGTGTTTTGTTTGGTTATGAGAACATGTCTATCATAGTTTCAAATTCTATTATAGAGATGCATAAGTATATTATGGCGTTCTCTTGTTATTTTATACCAAACTTATTTGAGGTATCTATAGTGTAATGAACTGTAAGTATCTGTATTAGACCAATAACTTCACTTCCACTATTAGCTTACATAAATGATTATAAAAATTGAGAAAAGTATCACATATGTATTCAATAAACTTATATTAATCCCATGGGTGATGTGTTGGACCAACATTAATTTTTGTCATGGGGCCCCTTAATATGTCGTCACCAATTCACTAAAAAATTGGGTGAAATTTAAACCTCGATTTCCATAGCTTTAATTCCACCTATACTGCATTCAATGCAAAAAATAAAATAAACATTAGGTTTGAAAATTATTTATTATTAAGTTTTCTAGTCATTAAAACCATATAGAAGGAAGAGCATGTTTGTTTTACTCAGTTTTATAAATGTGTTAAGGACCACTTGTGACTTAGGACCCAATAATATTAAGGTAATAATTATACTTTTGTTGGCATGGTTTGTTGATTGAAACAAATAAATATATAAAAAGCCATTATTGATTATGGATATGGTTAAAATATTTTTAAAGACCTTATCATTATTGATTATGAATATGGTTAAGACATTATCATTATATTTATTCATTTCAACACAGATGATTGTGTATGCAAATAATTGATATCTATATTTAGAATAAAAGAAACATAAATCCATACCTTGAAATCACAAGGAAACCACCTTAAAAATGTTTGTACTTTCATTTCCAACCTCTCATCCCAATCTTTTGACTACCAGAGCTTTGCTTGTGCCAATACCTTGTATCAATGACTAGAAAAATCAAGAAACCATCATATATGTATTCGAGTAACTTATGCTCAAATATATATGTATCACTATAATAGAGTTTACAACTATTATAGACATGTTCTCTTAATCAAACAGATGACTGAGAGTATTTTTTTGCATGCACCATCTTCTATATTGAAATTAATAAATATAATGATAAGTTCCCTGAAAAGCATTTCTTTAAATATATTAGCTTTCCATCCTCGCTTTTCATAGTTGTATTGGCCTATGGTCCCATAGTTGATTTAAGGTAATAAAAATATTTATGTTGGCATGGTTTGTTAATTGAAATAAAATAAATATTTGAAAATCCATTATTGATTATAGATATGTTTAAGACATTTTGGCAGACCTTATTTTATAATTTATATCTCAGTTATCAAATATACGTATATGTGATCATATTTCAAATAATATAATTTAACATATCTAATAGATTAAAGCCTATAGAAGAGGAAATCTCTTGAAGGAAAGATTATTCATTCTATCAAAGTGTTTTATCAATCTCTTGATATCCCTTTTATATTTCTATAATTGAAAAGAGGAAAAAATAAATGAAATGAAAGCAACCAAGAGAAAAAAAGACTTAATGTAGTTAATGTATATTTATAGATTAGTCTCTTATATATAAATCTCTTGATATCCTTTTTATATCTTAGATTAGTCTTTTGAAAGACTTACATAGGTTTGTACTCAATGTATACTAAGTATTGCACATGATCTTATCATATGTACTGCACAAAAAGAGCTCTCGAGAATCATAATTTTGGGATATGAAGGATAACATAAAAATATTGACTTCAACCTCTCCCTTAAGCTCATCTTGAATATTGATCATGTTACATAAATTTATTTACTTATTTTGGAAAGGCTAAAACATGATCAATATGTAGAAACAGCTTTTAAAAATTATTATAAAACATTAAAATCCATGTGTGTTTCCATAATTGTTCAGTAAAGAGTAAACCATTCAAACATACTTTTTCGTAAGAAATGAAATACTGCCATGTATATATCAAAACTACCAAAAATAATATCAACATACTTAAAAATATCAAGATAATATTTAATACTAAGTATCAACAAAAATTTCAAATCAAGAATTTAATTTTTAATCAAAGTCTATATCAGAAACCAAATCTATTAAAAGTGTACCTTTATCAATCAAATACTCAGGATACTCCATGGAAGCAGCAGGAATTTTCATCAAGTAGGTCGATGCTCCTTCAAAATTATCTACCTCCAACTTAACCTTTTTTAACAGTATGACCTTCATAGGTTATGTTGTAGGGTTTCTAGCACATTTCCTACTAGAAGAAGCAAGTTTTTTAGGCTCAAGGGGTAGAATATTAGTGTTAAGTGGAATAATTTCATTAGGATGCAATATTGTAGTTAATTCAAGAATATTTTCATGTTGAGGTAGATCAAGTAATGGAACATTATGCTCATTAAGTTGAATGGTAGCATGAATGTGTTGAGGGGGATCATTTAGAATGCCTCATCTGCGAGGATGATTCATCCAATGTGTTCCCTGCCATCCTCTAATTCCATGTAAATTCAAAGAGTTAACAGGTAAAGAGTTAAGAACATTCCAAAAGGCAAGGTCATTGGCATTAAAATGAAAGGAAACATGGGTTCCCTGGTTAAATGGCCTATCAAATGCGTTAACATTCTTGTGACCATGAAATAATCAACTACCTCAAGAGCCACCAATGTGAAGGAGTAGCCTCACTATTTTGATAATCATCACAACCCTAAACATCTCTACCTAAATCATTTAAACCTAGATTTCAATCTGACATTTAATAAACTATGCTAAAATAAGTATTTTAAACAACTGAGCTCAAATACTTCTTAATTTTCATTATCGTAAAAATACAATGCATCAAATTGTTCAGTTTGAAATAAAATGTAGATAATACTGATATAACCATCATTATGCATAAAAATTAATCAATTCATCCTCTTTACAACCATACTAAAATAACAACTACCAGCCTAAGAAAACTATGCATTATTATTTCATAATCCTCATGCCACTTTCAATAAAATGGTAAATAGGCCACAATCAAATATATGAAACCCCTTATATTCAGTTTTTTTTTGTTGTGTGTGTGTGAGAGAGAGAGGGGGGGGGGAGTCCAATTAGGATAAAATCAACTTAAGGTAAAAATTATATTTTGGTTTAGGGCTTAAATTTTAGAAATTAAAATAAAAATATATTTGAAAGGCCAATATGAATATGGTTAAAACATTTTGGCAAACCTTATTATGTAGTTTGTAATTTTAAAACTATGAAAATGTTTTGAATATTCTTTGGCATAGTCGGATTATTATTTATACTCTTTAACAACTATGAAAAGTAAGGATGACATAACTTAAAAAATATTCAAAACATTTTCATAGTTTTAAAATTATAAACTATATAATAAGGTCTACCAAAATGTCTTAACCACATCCATATTAGCCTTTCAAATATTTTTTATGTCAATTAACAAATCATTTCAAATAGAATATAATTATTACCTTAAACATTTAAAAATAAAATATAGTATGATCATGAGGCTCTAGGACTCTTTTTATGTAGTACATATAGTAGGATCATGTGCAGTACTTAATATAAATTGAGTACAAACAACAACTCACACTTGAAACATTTTCGCAGACCTTATTATATAGTTTTTAATTTTAAAGCTATGAAAATGTTATGAATGTTCTTTGGGACCACATGTTCTTCCTTCTATATGAATTTAATAACTAAAAAACTTAATAATAAATAATTTCTAAACGTAATATTTATTTTATTTATGTCATTAAATGTGGTGCAGGTGGAATGAAAGTCATGGGGATCGAGGTTGAGATCTTGCCCCATTTTTTATTTCATAATCCTCATGCCTCTTTCAATAAAATGGTAAATAGTCCATAATCAAATACATGAAACTCAAATCCATACAAATTTCTAGACCTATGAGTTTCATATATATATATGTATGTATGTATGTATGTATTAACCCAGATTGAGGACTATTATAAATATGTTTCTTATGTTATCCTTTTGGATGGTTAAGCCTCCACTTTCTTCTCTCCTATACCTGCCCTGAGACAGGGTTGCCCACTCTCCCCTCTCCTATTTTTGTTTGTTGTTGAGGCTCTTAGCCAACATATCAATCATGAACAGATTGATGGTAATATTATGGGTTTCAAGGTGGCTACCAACACTTTCATAACTCACACCCTTTTTGTGGATGACATCCTCATCTTCAAAAATGGTATGGTTCATAAAGCCAATTTTTTTGATAGGATTTTAAAACTTTTTTCATCTTCTATCAGATGACTATCAACTTGCAAAAATCAGCCATTTTTTCTTCCATCTTCCCATGGTCAAGATGAACCTCATCCATCAATTGTTTCCTTTTTCCACCCCCTCCCTTGATGCTAGCATACCATATTTTGGATACCACTTGAAAGAGAATGTTTATAAAAGTGAAGACTAGTTATGGCTTGTGGAGAAGTTAAAACTTTACACCACTTTTTGGTGCAACCATTGGATATATATGGTGGGGAGACTAATTTTAATAAAACATGTACTTGAGGAAATCCTTATTTACTATCTCTCCCTTTCATTTATTAAAAAAATATCTTGAATAATATTAGGAAACTTTTCACTAATTTTATTTGAATGGCTAATAAGGATCAAAATAGCATCTCGCTACTAAAATGGGGCACTATTTCTCAACAAAAATTTGATGGTGGATGGGGTTTAAAAGACCTAACTTGTTTTCCAAATATCTTATAGCCAAAGAGGTGTTTAAAATGATAAAAAATAGGGGCTTATGGAAAAATATTTTATTTTACAAGTACATTCAGCCACTCACAATTTTGGAATAGATCAGGAAGCATCCAAAGAAGTCCTCAGGAGGGTCAATATTTTGGAGGGCTATTATACAATCATTTAACACTATTGGGTTCCACATTTCTTAGAAACCAAGGGATGGATCATATTATCACATTGGAATGGATCCCATCTTTGATATTCCAATACATCTATGGTTCATGGAGGCTATGAAGGATATTCTACATCAGAATAATATCCACACTTTAGCTGATGCCTATGATCATAATCAGGCAAACAGATGGAGCTCTGGTTGGTTATCAAGGGAGAGGATGAGTATTTTGGATCAGTTCCACATCTAATGAGAGAATTATAAAAATATCCTTTTAACTATTGGCATACATCTCACATGAAGGGAGGATGAGTTATGTTGGGCCTATAATAGAGAAGGTGGAGATTACAAAGTCAAATTGTGTTACCTAACACTACAAACCCAACCACAAATCATGGTCACTTTGTGGTGGTAGAAGGGTCTATGGAAGATATAGGCACCCCATAAAACCATTCTACACTTATGGATTGCCTTCCATAATAGAGTCCTGACCAAGGATAACCTTTAGCACAGGGGTTAAAATGGACCAAGATAATGCTTCTTTTATTGAAATGTTGAAGAATCCATTAATCATATATTTGTACATTTCCCTTTCACAAGAGTGTTTGGGACACTACAACCTCTTAGAGACCTTGTCATTTTTATGACGGTAACTTATTGCTTTCCTCTTGGGACAAGTGGATAGAGGCAAAGGATACACTTGCTTCCTAACTGCACCTTTCACTTTAAATTTCTTGGGCCATTTGGATTAAGAAGAATGAGGTTATCATCAAGGACAAAATACTATTGATCTACTCTACTCTATTTAAATTTAAACATTCATTGCTACCTTTGTTACCAATCAGAGGAAAGAAATTATGATGCATAAATCCTCTTCAGGTGGATACCTCCAAGCCACATGCCTTCTATGATGGGGCATCTAGGGGGACTTAGGTAGTGGTGGAGTAGGTGGTGTTCTTATTTTCAACATAAACATGCAAAAATTCTAACAAGGTATTGGCTGGTAGACTTACAACATGGCTAAAATATAGGTCATACACACTACCCTCAATTTAGCACTAGAATATGGTCTCATAGAAATGGATGTCTTCTTGAACTCTTTAAATATCTATAATTGGCTAAGCAAGGAGTCAAACTACAACAACCATTCCCTACGTCACTCTTTGGATTGATCAAAATCCCTAACTACATTATTCAAATACATCTCCTTCACCCACATCTATTGGGAGCATAACAGGGTTACAAATGGTTTGGAAAAGGAAGCATGCAATTAGGTAATTATTAAGGTATGCATTAGGTTCACACGTCATAATGGTACTCAAATTGAAAGGGAGTTTTATCTTGGAAAGGTCTACATAAATTCCTCTTTTGGAGTTGGATGTTATTTGGTCCTCCCCATGTGATGAGAACTAGAACATTATGGATGGGTTAAGGCATTGCTTCCCCACTATTTGTGATTTTATTTCTTTTTTTGGTGCCTTCTGATGGTACCTTTCTTCTCTCTAAACCTTTATGGTTTGGGTTTGTTTTCCTTTTTATGCATCCTTCTGAGATGGTGTTTTCTAGATGTATCTTTTAATTTATTGGAATAAGATATTGACACTTTTTATTTTGAAATATATATATATATATATATATATATATATATATATATATATATATATATATATATATATATATATATGCAATTGTATCTTCAAAAATTTAAAACCAATATTTTTAATTTTGACCATGCCATATAATCAAATACTTATTTTGAACAAAAATTCCTCAAACATTTCGACAAAATTTTTAATAAATACAAACAGCTATGTTAAAATTGATCATTTATATACTTTGCATTATCTTCAACAAACTTTCTCAATTTTTAAAACTTTAAAGTTCAATTTTCATATATATAAGGACCATTTAGGACACAATAAACTTAAGGTAATAATCATATTTTTAAAATTATATCATCCTCACTTTTCATAGAAGTATCTTGCATGCCTATTATTTCTCAAAAAAAAATTGTTGATTTTTTGTTTAAAAGAAGAATGTGATAAAGACCAATTAAATAATATATTAAGTTGAGTGTAGCAAAAAATGTGAGAAAAAATAGGGTATAGAGTATAAACAATAAACTATGGGGCCATAGGGCAAGGCTATATATATATGTCCACTTAGGACACAATAAATTTAAGGTGATAATTATATTTTTTCAGTTATGTCATCCTCATTTTTCATAGTTGTCTTGCCCTATGACCCCATAGTCAGTTTATTATTTATACTCTATACCTTGATTTTTGGTCACAATTTTTTACTTAGTTTAATATATTATTTTGTTCATTTGTAGTTTTACCACCCTAAACCCTAAACAAATAAGAAACTAATTTCTCTGAGAAATAATGGTATGTAAGATATTTTTTTGAACAATGTGCAAAGAACAAAATGAATTATATTGTGGTTGGTCTTTACCACATACTTATTTTAAACAAACAAGAAATTGATTTTCTTTAAGAAATAATGGCATACAAGATACTTATTTTAAACAATGCATAAAAAATAAAATGAATTATATTATGTGGTTGGTTTTTACCACATACTTTTTTTAAACAAACAACAAAATCATTTCCTTTGAGAAATAATGGCAT